>CAJNIZ010022592.1:0-25783 GCA_905231905.1 Symbiodinium pilosum
TTAGGGTCTTCGTAGCGGAGTATAGAACCCAATGGAAAACACATGGAAACTGACATGAGCTATAGTCTAAACTCCTTAAAGGGGGTTATATAGGGGATTATATAGGGGACTACTATAGGGGCTACTAAGGGGGATACTAGGAGTTTAGACTATAGCTCATATAGGGTTATATAGGGATTAGGGGTTTAGGGTATCCGGGATAGTGGAAAAGACAATGGAGACTACCATAGGTTTTGGGTTTAGGGTTATATAGGGATAATGGCAAAGAAAATGGAAGCTACTAGAGTGTAATAGGGTGCATATTGGGGTTATATAGGGGATGTGGGAGCCTTGAATGCAGGGTTTGGGGTGTAGGGTTTGGAGTTTAGGGTCAGGGTTGGTGGTTGAGGTTTCAAAGCGGGGGGAATGCAGTTAGGGATAATGGTTCCTGGATTTGGTTTGGGCTAAAAAATTTGGATCCGATAGTGATGTTAGTAGGGATTGCACGGTTGAGATTAAGGTTATACAGAATTTGCAGTCTTCGGGGCCGCATGTAGGAGCAATACGTCAACCGTAGCGACGTTTTCACCCATGGGTTCAATGTTTGGGTGTATGGATAGTAAAGGGAGTGGCGTAGGGAGTGTCAGGAGATAATGGGGCTCAAAATGTGGGCCCCGGAGGCCCTGCACCGCTGCCTAGACTCGATTTTCGGCTGCTCTGAGACTAGCGTGTGGTGTGGTGGTTGTGGTTGGAGTATTAGAGCTCGCCGTTCGTGCTGCGTGTTGGTCTAGATCTTAAGCTGCAAGCCCCCAAAACCGTCAGTATTAGCCGCAGTCCAGCAGTCCTTTGCAAAACGCTGTAAACCCAAAAGCCGCAAATCCTCAACCCATAACTCAAGAAGACCGAGGTCAATCTCAAATCCTCAAGGCTTATTGCAAGCGTGCTTACCCCAGCAAGTTTATATCGAAACTGATTTTTATGCAAAGCTCCATCGCAAATCAACCCTACGTGAACTTTAAAGCCCATGACGCTCCAAAAGGAAGCGGGCATTTCTCAAAATTTCTGCGCCGGAGAGCCCCCTAGTCCTCATGTAGTCCCCATAAGTTTCTAGATTCCTCGGGTGCGCCCCAACGTGCAGGAACATCGGGGCTGACCTGGGCTCCTCCATCAACCAGGGGCTCCGGGCCCAGGAAGAGGGTGTAACATTTGGGGGTTTCCCAAAATTAGAGGTGCCATTTTGGGGTCCCAATAATAAGGACTATGGTATAGTGGGGTCTATATTGGGGTCCCTGATTTTGGGAAACTAACATTTAGGGTGGCCATATCTATGCGAGCTACCAGCTGAGTTGCTATTATTGTTGGGACACCTTATCTGTGCGGAACTCATTTGTTTAGGGCAAGTTTCTTTTTCGTGGCACACGCCAAAAGTCAAGGTTTTCGTAGGAAGTAGGGATATCGAACGGATTTTATGGATCCTTGTAGGATTTACATGAACACTTTAAGGGGGAACTCGGGACTACAAAAACAAATTCACATTTTTTTGCAAAGGCCGTCCTGTAGCGGGCTCCTTTCGCGAAAGCTTTCCTAGTATGTCCTCATGTCCTCTGCTGCCGTATCTCTTCTGCGTAGTACTGCATCCGAAATCAGCGATTAGATCTCTCCCAAGATGTCATGTTTGGAGCAATCCTCAAGCGAAGATAGGAAACCAAATTTCCCAGACAATTCTTTCAATGCTTGCTCCATTGCCTACTTTGCCCCATTGCCTACTAAAAAAAGGCACCTTGGGAAGGGGGCAGGGACGCAGGACACCCAAATCCCTGCGCACAGGGTGGCAAGTCGGTATGCAGACGTACACCCAAGTCGGCTTGCAACCAGTCATGGCTGAGGGTCCTCTACCTATCCAATATAATATTCAAAGCAAGTTTCAGGTGGGTATTTTCCCCCATTCAAGCCTTACATAGCTCTTGTATACCCATAGGCTCCCCATAGAAGCCTTATAAAAGCCTTATGTGGGTACCCGCCTGCTAACTACCCACCTGAAAACTCCCTTCAAGTATCCTGAGTTATTGCTGTTATAACTCCCGGTCAGCCTTTAATTTGTCTCATCTACAGCCGTTTTTCATGCTGTGTCGTTCAGCTGTTAAGATCCTTCCTCTGAGGACCCCTTCAAAGTTGCACCTGCGAGGTTTTCAAACATCCCGGCGCGGCACGAACTTCAGTAATCTTAGCTTGCGGTGCTCATTTCAAGAGCCCAGCAACCTGCAGGACAACTTGTAACACCACTCGCCTGCATAGCAGCCAGTAACGCATGTGACAAGAATTGGCTCCAGCGACTCTGGACCTGTGACTGAGAATGTCTATGGGGGGGCTTCGTAAATACCCGATAATATGAGCCAGAATCTAAACTCCTTAAGGGGGGTTACACAGGGGATGAAAATGGGGACTACTATGGAGGTTACTACGGGGAAACAAAGAGTTTAGATTTTGGCTCAATCAGACCACAATGTTTTCTAATCCAGGGACTCCCAACCGAGAACCTCTCAGCTTTGGAACCTCCTTTGAACAATCCCAGCCCTTGTCTCTTGAAGGGAGAGCCTGTCGTCGGACAGCGACAATGAGCAGGGGCCGGGCGCTTGTTCTTCAGCCAGTGGTTTCTGTGCATGTAGACAAGAAGACCCTTGTTTGACAATGATGTACCTGCCCTCGTCATGGTGAGTCTTGTAAGATAAGTTCAGGTGCTGCTCCAAGAAGTTATTCTAGTCCTACTACAACAGCTACTTCAGCGCTAGCTGTTGATATTTGACTGAGGTCCTGACTGAAAGGGTTTCTAAAACCCAGCAGGTTGGTTTCTGCTGTCCGAAAAGCTTTACCTGGGAATGTGGGGATCCTGACCTTGAAAAATTACCAGTGCATGCTTCGACTCTCTGCTCTTGAAATTCCTTTCTGTGGTGCCTGCGCGAACGATCCAGACTTGCCCTATAACAGTTTTAGAACCACCCAATTGCGTGGTGCAGAAGCCAGAGAGATGACGCAGTTGTAGCAATGGAAGCAGTTATCGCAAGAGGTACAGTTTAGGTGGACCCCCCCCACCCAGTAATACTGACTATAAGGGATAATGGTAATTATACTAGGGTCCTCTTATAGCCCTATTATACCGCTATTACAGGGTGGGATTTAGGGTTTAGGGTTTAGGGAGACTGAGTAAGTGCACTGACCCAGTTGTCCCCATGATAAACCTGCTGATCATTTTCACCCTAGAATGTCCGTAATTCTCCGCAGGACTCAGACCAATACCCAATAATGGAGTTCCCCCCCCTTAGAGTAGGGTTTAGGGTTCATCATAATAAGAAATCTTCGTGAAGATTTTCCTTGCTGGCACTCAAAAAAAAAGGCTCGCCCCTAAACCCTAAACCGTAAACCCTATAGGTGTAATGCAGGGATCCACTCCTCCCTATCGTCAGTACTAAAAATCCTGCATGACCCTAAGTACATTATACCTGGGGAATTATGGGATTATAGTGTTGATGCCCATGCAGGATCTCGATAGCCTTTCAGAACCTTACCATTAGGAGCTCTAAGCCCGAAGCCCTGACCCCTAAACAATACTAAGCCCTACGCCCTAAAGCCCTAAGCCCCTAAACCCCTAAACCCCTAAACCCCTTAAACCCTACCCCCCTAAACCCTAAACCCTTTATGCACCTATATGACCTTCGCATCCTGAGTCGCCTTGAAATCCTTGTGGCTCGAGGCCAGGCAGCCTCCCGGAAACCTTCCATGAGGCCTGGGGGGGATTTGCCTGGAGGGTCAGGGGACTTAGTAAGTAGGTAGGTGTTAGGGTCTAGGGTTTAGGGTTGGAGGGTCTAGGGGACTTAGTAGGTAGGTTAGTAACGGGATGGCTTGGTTTTTTTTTCTCCAAGTAGCCTGAAACCTGGAATGCTGAGGCTTTGCAGGGCTTATGTAAGGGGCATTTAGGGTTTAGGGCTTAGGATTGGGGTCAAAATTTTAGAGTTCAAGGTTGTTTAGGGCTTTTCCGTCCAGGATCGAGGGTTGAGGAGGGATGGGGTTTTCGTAAACGGCGGGACCTGTTATATATTTCAACCTCCACGGTCCTTAGCGCAGGTAACCCCTAAAAGGTGACCCTCAATTTTGGAAGCCCTACTCCTACGACACCCCTACATAGCCTCCAAACAATCCCTATCATGACCCCTGTATAAACTTATAAAACCCCATATGAGCAATAGTCTAAACTCCTAGTATCCCCCTTCATAGCCCCTGTACTGCTATGCTACATAATCCCCCAACCCCTTTTCAGGAGTTAAGGACTACAGCTCATCTAATCCTTGCATACCCCGTTTACCCTAAACCCTAAACCCCAAATAGTCCCTCTATATATATATATATTCAGACTTCTATATATATATATACATATCCCTTTAAAGGGATCCCTAAACCCTAAACCCCATATAGTCCCTATATATACATATATATACATATGTCCTACATATATCCCTTTACAGGGGTTCGTTTTGAAGGAGTATTCCAAAAACCCTAAACCCTAAACCCTAATCCCTAAACCCTAAATCCCTAAATCCCTAAACCCTAAATCCCTAATCCCTAAACCTTAAACCCTAAAATTGTTCCAGGCCCTGGTTGTCCTTCTTGGCTTCAGCCTCGGTAGCCAGGCGCAGAACTCCCGGAGGCGGCTCCTTGTTTCCATTTTTTTTGATGGTTTCCCTAATATTGGGTTTAAGGTTTAGGGGCTTCCCTAAAATTGGGTTTAGGCTTTAGGAGTTTAAGGTTTAGGGTTTAGGCTCCTTTTGGTTTTCTAACATTAGCTTGAGAAGGGGTTTTACAAGGGCCATTTTTAGAGGGTTATGTAGGGGTCAAATAGGGGCTGTGTAGGGATGTACCGGGATTAGGGTTTCCTATCTTCCCGAGTACTACACGAGTTATGCAGGGATTCAGACGGTCTAGGGTTTAGGATGTATAAGTCTGTATAAGTGTTATGTATACAGTATTTGCATAGGAGCATAGACGGTTTAAGGGCAAAATCATGGGTCATCAATTGAAAAGTCCACTGTTTGTACTTACCTGTCTGGTGGATAACCTTTTGAAGTTTTCGGATAACATAGAACCTCACGTAAAAGAAAGAGGCTAGCCTTGGAATCGCCCCAGATACTGGTCAGCTAAGTTTGTTCCTCGAAGTCCGGTGATTGACGTTTAGACTTAGACCCTCCCCCTTAAGTAGATAGAATATGGGGTATATGGAGATCTCATTGTAATATACCCAAAGCCATATTCTATCTACTTAAGGGGGACTGACCTTCAAGCATGCTACGTAAGAACGGAATGCGAGTTACAGACAACTTCTAAGAGCTTGTTGTGCTTGCCTGGCCGATATTCATCCCAGACCTTGGTTCCAAGGATTTTAGGAGGGACCCCTGAATAGAGGACCCTTAATCCCATTACCATGTATAACCCTTATATGGTCATAAAATAACCCCTATATTCCTAGGTAGTCCCCATATTGACCCTCTAAGATGGAAGGCATCTCGCACTTCCTGGTGTAAGGAAGACCCATAGGTACCCATTGGGGTAATATTAGGGCTATATTGGGGTCATATTGGGAGAATGGAAAAGAAAATGGAAGCTACTATTTAGGTTTTAGGGTTTAGGGTGTAGACCCCTGATTTGATAAACCCCCTCCTTTTAAGGGCCCTATTATTAGGATCCCTATTATAATTCCCATTAAGGGGAGGGGTGTTTATTGATGAGGAGTCTACATTACCTAGATTGTTGTACCGGTAGGGCTTCTAGGGCGTAAAGTGATGCAGGACTCCTTCCGTGAACAGCATTGAAGTAGATGGGAGTTGTTGAAAGCTTCAAAGCCTTACCCCCGCCACCACCCGAACAAAGAAAGTTTTTTGGCCATGAAGCCCTCATCCAACATGCCTACCAGAGTATGTGCTAAACCCTAAACCCTAGACTCTAAACCTTCGAACTCATGCAGCTGGAAAAGAGGCGCTGCAAAAAAAAGCCCCAAAGCCTACACCCTAAAGGCAGTTCCTCTGTGGGGTGCGCTTGGCCGCCAGTTCAGCACAGGCGGCGCCAAATCGCGGGGTTTCTGTACCGATATTTGGGGGTTTCCCAACATTAGGGGTTTATATTGGGGTCACCCTATCTAGGGAAACTGCCACATTCGCAAGAATAACAGCAACAGCATTGACATCTGCAGGCCGATCACATGTTAAATGGTGGAGTTAATATGTACTGTCATATGGCTTTCTTCTTCAGGATTATTCCAGGCTTAGCACAGTTCAACATTGCTTCTTCAGGTTGTATGGTATGTATTTCAGGCTGACGTCTGGTGTTCTTAGATGCGTTGTATATTGCAAAGGAAGTTTCTGATCGGCATCCAGGAGGTTTCGACGAAACAAGGGCATAGTAGGGAGCTCCTTATTCTCGGCACAGAAACTTGAGGCAAGGCGGAACTGAATATTCCAACTCCTGAATGTTCAGCAAGATGTGGGCTCAGGGTGTAAAGGTCTGTCAAAGCAAAGTTTTTCATGGGGCATCAGCTTTTATTTTGGAGATGAGCACGGTGTTCCATGAAGGGCTTTAGGAAGATTGCCCCAAGAATGGAGAATCAAATGTAACAGCAAATTGTAAACCCCCTGCTAGGAAATCTTACTTGCCACACCAAGATAAGGGATTACAACAGTGCCCCCCCAAAGGTACCCAGCCCTATTAGCCTTATTAAGCCCTATGTTGTCCTCTCCTTAAACCCTGGGGGGGTACCTTTGGGGGGGGGTACTATTGTAACCCCTTACAAGATTGTAGCCCTTGCGTTGAGGCTACGCCACAAGCAATGACGACACCTCAGGCAGGTGGAATTGAAATTCTTCTTCAAGGAACTTGGGCGGTTTATATAGGGATTATATAGGGTTATGTAGGGGTTATATAGGTTCTATGGGGTTATATAGGGGTTATATACGGAGTATATAGGGGTTATATCGAGATTAGGGTGTAGTGTTTAGGGTTAAGAGATTTGGAGAATGATGCAGGGGATTGGAAAATCCTGCGTGATCTTGAGTATGTTTTATCTTGGGAATTATGGTACTGTGGTACACTAAGACCCTGCAGGATTACTAGTTTCAACAGTAGGGATTGTTGTGAAGGACTATGCAGGGACCACTTTAGCGATCCTTTCTGATTTCCTTCACTCCCTGCTACTTATTAAGTAGTCGTTTTGAACGGAATCCACTTTGAGAGGCAAGGGTCTAGTCCGCATGGGGAGTTCCGACATAAGGAGGTCCCCGCAGGAATTTGAGGCGATAGGAGTTTCTGGGGAGGGGTGTTCCCATAAATGAGGGTCCCCATTCTACACCCCAAAAGAGCCCGATTCTTGGACACACCATATCAAAAACTCTCACTTTGACGTCAAGCTCGACCTTCAGGTTAGACCGTTGGGAGCCGGATAGGCTTCCATTCGTTTTTGGGAAGCCCTTTCATAAGGAGTATATGGGGGTCTTTAGTGTGGCCCCTCTTTAGGGAAGCCCCCAGATCATGAACCTTCAATGTTCATTAAGCTCTGAACCCCAAACCGTCGACTCGAAAGCTTCAATCCCATAGATCGTAGCTAAGCCCTAAACCGTTCAGGCTGAACCCTAAATCCATGTCCCCCAGCAGAGTAGCTTCCATTTTCTTTTCCACGATCCCCCCAATATACCCCCTATATCACCCCAATATCAAAAGCTTTTTCACCTAAACCCTAAACCCCTTAACTGGATCCATGTTAGGGATCCTTTACACTTTTTGGGGTATGGGATTCCTTATATTTATGAAAAAAGGATCCTTTTTTTCTTCCTGGGGTAATGTGGGCTAAGTTAAAAGTCCCCAAAGCTCTTTCAGGGAGCCTCCCAGAGCCAGGCATCCAGTGCTGTGGCACCGACCACCGGAGGCCTCGGCGATGAGGAGGGCAGTGGAGGCTGGGGAAAGGTTTAGGGTTTAGGGATGTTTAGGATTCCTTTAAAGGGGTTGTAGAGTTTAGGGTTTAGGGTTGAAGGTTTAGGGGAAGGGAAGATAGGGTTTTTGAGTCTGGGAATGTGGCTTTCCTTGGAGAGGTATGGGCATTTAGAGACGTTTAGGGATATACTGAGATATATAGACCAGTGCAGGCATGCACAGGGATATGTGGGGACATGCATGTACATATATATATATATATTTTTTTTTGTAAGGCTGCACTGCACGGGGGAATACGGGGATGCGGAGAGCTAACTTAGGATATGTAGGGTGTATTAGGCTTGTGGGGTTGAGTCAGGGGTTTCGTAGATGTTGCTATAGGGTGGGGGCGGTATCCTTTCTCACTATCGGACTATCGTTTAGTTGCTTACTGCCAAATCCTTAATGGGCTCCTCATCCTGTACCATATTTGAGCCATAATCTAAACTCCATACATGGGGGCCAAATGGGGGATTATATAGGGGAGTATGATAGGGCTTATGAAGGGGGATGCTAGGAGTTTAGACCATAGCTGCCATAGCTCATTTGAGGTATTCATGAAAAGGCGGGTGCGGGGCTTTATCACCAGGGGAAGAGGATCATCCAGTTTTAGCGCCCAGCTCTGTCATCCCTAAGATCCCTGTATTGTTTCATGGGTTTAGGGTTTAGGATCCCTGTATTGTTTCAGGGATGTAATCCATGGAAGAAAGTCTTCCACCAACAGAACACCCCCCCTTCAATGGAATATTCGGATTAACTCTAGAACCTCAACCCTCAACCCCGCAATCTCGAAAGCGTATGGTTGTAGTTGTTCTTGGTTGCAGGCAGTCCCTAGGCAAAATGAATAATCCTTCGCAACATTCCTTTATATTCCTTATAGAACATGTGCCATGTTATCCTCTACTATGCCCAAAGTTTGCCTTGAACCTTCCAATCTTGGTTTGCTTGCATGCTCTCCCCCAACCCTAACCCTAAACCCTAAACCCTAAAACCCCCTAAACCCTAAACCTAGGCGCTACCCCAGCCGGGGCTCCAGCGTAGGGCGCTGAGAAAGTGTTCGACCTGCAAACAAATTGTTGCTGGTTGGGATAGGGTGGAACTTGGCAAGGTTATTCCAGGGTTTTCGAAACTTAGGGTGTCCCCAGGATAAGGATCTTTGTACGGGTCCCCTCATTTCATGGAAACTGCCACGTAGGTTGGAATTCTTAGGCCTGCCACAAGCTTCCATAATGCTGATTATTTGCCTGCTCGCGAAGGCTTCCTGAGCTTACAAGTTCTTGCTTCTTCAGATTGGGCTTAGGGTTTATGGTCATGAAGAGCCTGAGTTTGATGAGCTCGCGGCTTACAGCTACGGATTTTACCGGGGTCCCGGGTTTGAGGGTTCTGGAGTAATATATCTACAAGGTTTTATCTTCAGGCAGTCCGTCTCCTCTAGTTTGTATAGTTAAGCTTGCCTCAAAATACTGTTTACACCTTGAGGGGCCAGAGGCCTCAGAGTGTGGAAGAGGTTGTGACATGCAAGCTTGCCGCTTGCCTTCAGGGTCTTGGACAAGAAGTTTCAGCCATCGTACATTTCCCCAAGCTACCATGGAACTTCAAAAAGAACCCGACGAAGACCGTCGCTTTTGACAAGGCTTTTTGCAGTGTTCCATGTTTTCTTGTAGGGAGAGGTTGAGGGAAACATGTCCGGAAGCAGAAGTGAAGAAACAAAATCTGAGACGTAGCCCTGGAAACCTCTAAACCCCTAAACCCTAAACCCCACACCCTTCAACACCTAAATCCCTAAACCCCTAAACCGCTAACCCCTAAGCCCCTACACCCCTAAACCCCACTTTTCAACATCCCAAGATCTTCCCACCTTTATGCTGCAGCCCTGAAAATTCCAGACCTTTCAAAAAATGTTAGAAGGTTGTGAAGGGAGAGGCATGTTGTGTTTTGGCATACCCATATCTTCTTTGAAAGCCTTGAAACGACCTGCGTATTAACAACTGTATCCCCTGTATCACCATTAATGAATCGACATAGCTTTTTGGCTTTTGTGCATGTTTGAGGCCCTCGCAAGTCACCAGTGCGCCTGGGCAAGGGCAGCTTCCAGTTCAGACATAGACATAGGTTTTGACCCAATTTTGTGTTTGTTGAGCAATGTGTCTCTCTGCCTCAGTCTACCACACAAGAGTAGTAGAGACATTCCACTCAGATTTATGCAGAGTTGCAGCATCGAACAAGTATTGCAGGTTGAGCGCCCGCCTGAGCAGTTCGAGTCGAGATTGCAGTGCAAATCGTTTCGGAAACAGGCCTCCAACACAGGCCCCCCAAATCAACGGATCCTTGGTTGAAAGTGCTCAGTATGGAACCTTCCTGTTTTGAGACATCAGAGACATCACCTCGCATAGGTCGTCACATAGCGGCCAAGTTATTCAAAAGCGAAGCGGAACCCTGAATGTCTGGAGCCATGGACCCTTAACCACCGATCCAAACCTTGAACCTCCTGAAAGTAGCCATGTATCAAGAGTGCTCGCTATCGCATGAGCATGCCAAGTATGCGGTTTTCAGAATTTCACCCAGGTATGGACCCCTTTTTTGGGGGGAAATCTTGATGACCAAGTATTTCGTTCCCAAAATAACCAGCAACTTCAAACGGTTCAACCGTAAGTGACCGGGGTCTATAGGGTGCCCTTTTTGTGTTTCTATGCGTGCGAGTTTGCGGGGGTCTAGGGCCAAGAAGCAGGAAAGCTTGCAGCCAGAATTTTAGCCACCCTAAACTCCATATCCCCTATATGAGCTATAGTCTAAACTCCTAGTATCCCCCTTAATAGCCCCTATAACACTCCCCTGTATAATCCCCTATATAAACCCCCTTTAAGGAGTTTAGACTATATCTCATATATCCCTCCATGTAGCCCCTATGTTATAGTCCCTATATAACCCTTTAGAGGGACCCTACCTGCAGGTACGGAAGGCTCATCGCTCACACCGTTGGAGATCTCGTGCCTGCATGTGTGTAGTAAAATATTCAAAAATGCCATCTGAGTTGGGACCTAAACTCCTTCAAGGGGGTTGATGTAGGGGAGCGTTATAGGGATTATTCAGGGTGATACTAGGCGATTTGGCGTTTTTTTCTCAACGTGGACGTTTGGGATCATATGGCCGTTCACATAGACTCAGTATAGACCCCAAGTGCCATAATTCTTTCTATTAGGACCGTTAAGTGCTTAGGGTTGTACACTGACATAAATTTGGAGCATGGATGCTTGGCATGGGGCCATACCCCTGGCCCCATTACCGTACAAGGCTGGGCCGATCCAACAATCCCCGAAGATGCCAAACCGTAGGCTCCCAAACCAAACAAGCTTCAAACCTAGCCTCCAAACCCCAAACCCTAAACCCTATCAATGTCACTGAGGGTCCGATTTCGGCCTAGCGCCGGTCTGGGAGTCACTTGATCCGAGGTCCCACTCGATTCCCGTCATTGCGGGAGCCATTGTAGTGTAGGCTGGGTTGCTGTTAAAGGAACTTAATTAAGTTACAATATTGGAGAAACCATGATAATTGCTAGATATATATATACACATATACCATCATGGTAATTTAAATTAAGTTCCTTAACAGCAACCCAGTAGGTTCAGCCCCCATGCGCCAAGAGGTAGGCATCTGTAGCCGCTAAATGATCCCTTGTGACAGGATGTATGGAATCCCACGTGAGCTATGGTCTAAACTCCTTAAAGGGGGGTTTATAGGGGATCGTATAGGGGAGTATCATGGGGATAATCCAGGGGGAGACTAGGAGCTTAGACTTTGGCTCATATGTCCTTACCTAAACTCAATATAGCACTTTATAGCCCCCATATAAACCCAGCAGCAAAGCGCAGGTACGATGAACGAGTTTGTGTCGTGTGCCAGGCCTGGTCTGGGAATTATGGTAGATACATTTTTATGTCTATGTAGATAGTAACATATGCAAGTTGTTGTTTATATACTCATTTATACAAATACTTTTGCATATATTTGTATATATGTGTACATATGTAAGGTATAAGGGTTAAGATTTGGGGGTGTGGGGTTTAGACGTATGGGCTAGGCGGGACAACCCGAGTACCTAGGTTTAGGAGAACATCACGTAAGTAGCGCAGAAACTTCGTTTGTGTAGTGGTCAAAAGGATTTTAGGGTGGAAACGTGGGTGGCATTTGAAGGGTGAGGGGAACTTGGTAAGTAGATAAATGATGGGAATTTAGGCGTATTGATTTTGGGGGTTAGGGATTTGCCTTGCCCCAGACTAGCATGAAACCTCAAACGAGAATCTCGAAAGATTACCCTCCTTTTAGTTTGCGGAGGTCAGGCTGACGCGGAGGTTCAGGGTAAACAAACGTCCGAAGAATAGTTGCGAATAGATCCCAGTTACAACCCTACTAGGCAACTCAGGTGGGCTTTACGGTTGGGATATAAGTACCATAAAGCGCAGGTCACAGCATGGAAAGGACCGTGGAAAGACATTACTGTTAAGAGGAGTTTGGTTACTCTAACCTGAAAATTGGGGCCCTAGAAGCATCGTCTGATTGTAAAAGGGTCCTCATTTTGGGGCTTGGGGTTACCAACGCCCACTTATGAAACTACAATAGGGTTCAGACACCCTGGTTGCCCGTCAGAACTGCATTCCTAGAATTCGGTAATTTTTGGAGTATGCAATGCAATGGAACAGGAGTTGTTGCGATTTCTTATGGCGCTTTGGGACATATTCGGATGGTACCTTCTCTTAAGCCAGAAAAGTTAGTTACTGATGGAGGCGCACCTATGACAGGGCTGGAACCTTTTATCTTAGCGGCTCAGTAGGTACACTCAATACTTTTGGGTTCTTTTAAGTTCCTACAGTCGTCCCCTTAAAGTAGATGGAATCTGGCTTTGGGTATTTTTTCATATTCTAATCAGATCCCCATATACCCCGTATTCTATCTGCTTAAGGGGAGACTGTATCAGTAGACTTTTTTTTGGGCGTAGGGAACTCAGCAACTGGGTCATTCGATTCCACAGAAGCGGACTTTTCGGATAAACCCTTGATACGGGGACTTTACTAGAAACCCCAAACAGGGAAGCGCAAAACTATAGTAGGAAAATAACAGGAATATACCTACAAGGGTCCTTATGTTCAATTATATTCCTGCTATATTCTTGCGCTTCCCCGTTTGGGGTTCCCCTTTACTGGATGAGGACTTTTAGAGATTTGGAAGTTACTGTCTTTTTCAGGTTTCTCTGGAGGATTTCTCCAAGGTTATGCTGCCACAAGGAAAATTTCACAGATGGAAGACTGACAGCAAGACCCGCGACTTGGAGAAACTCGCCTTTTGTGGGGTTGTTATTAGTCTCAGTTATTGGCTTATGAGGGATGTATTCATGAATAGTTTTGTGGCCCTCAGAGTATCACCCGGTAAACCCGGGACCCTACTTCAGCTTTTCATGAGAAAGAGTGGCGCGGGAGCGTGAACTCTGACATCATTCTCTCACATTCCTTCTTTAGTTGAAGCAGCGTAGCATCTTCCGCAAGACCAAGAACTCGATGTCAAACCCTTGACGTTGAGCCTTATATATCCCTATATGAGCCCTCATATGACCCATATATCCCTTGTAATCCCTTTAAAGGGAGTCCCTAAACATCACTAAATTGCTTTCAGGATGAGATCCAGCCGGGCGACCGGGTGAGGCACGGGCCTCAACGCCTTACCTGGTTCCCTTAATAGCTGAGCAGGTACACTTCATTTTTGGTGGGGGGGGGGTGGGTTCCTACATTTTTTGCATAAAGGAGTTTAGGTGGCCCCCCCACCCAGTACTAGTGACTACAAAGGATAACGGCAACACATGGGGGGGTGGAGGGGAGGAGGGGGACGCCACTGATTGGATGGGTCTGCAAAGGGGGAGTACAGGGGTTTTTCAGAGGGTTCCAAACTCCCTGAGGCTGGATAGCTGCGGCAAATTTATTAGGGCCCTTTTTGTCACATTGGGCTAGTATTACAGGGTGGGCGGTCCTCCTGAAAAAGAGTGGGTTCCATTTCCGGCCTGCTGGATTCAGCAACTGGATTTAGGTATCGGCTTTGGGGTTTGGATGGGACCTGGAGTACTTGGAGGGGCTAAATATGTCGCTTGGGCGGTATTGCCCCCATTCGGTAATAGTTGGAGAACCACTATACTACGTGTACATACGTGTACATATGTATATATGCATGTATATATGCAGCCCTCAATATCACCCCTATGAAGGGCGGTTAATGCACGGGATCAATACCCAACTTATTCCTTGGGTCTTTGCGGGTGCTTCCTTCGCACCCTTCAAACCTCGCCCCCAAGATGTAGGGGGGGGGAGGGGCCCTTAGTCGGCGCCCTGCGCTCTGCTGTGAAAGAGGAGCTTGCCAAAGATGTTTAGGATCTAGGGTATAGGGTTTAGGGTTCAAGGGTTTAGGCTTTAGGGGCATCTCTTGGGGGACAAATGAGATATGTAGCATATGGGGTTTATATTGGGGCACCCGTTTTATGGCCCAAATGGTTTCTGGAACCGCGTGCGTAACAACCCGCAATTTCGGACGCTTGCCAATCAGTTGCTGGCGGTTAACAGGTAGTGAGGGGATGTATCTCATTAGTATGATTATATTTCTTGCTAAGGCTCCATCATCCATACGTGTTCATCCCGTACGAGCCACCCGTAAGGGTAAGGAATCATCACTGCGTAATCTGACATAAGCCCTACAGTATACTCCTTAGTACGATTTCTCATAAGCCCAAATAACGCTCATGTACCCACCTCTTGGGAATTCTTCTTAAACAATTTACCCTTTTCTAGGGATGTCTTCAGATTGTTTTTTGGTTCTTGCCTGTTGCAGACCTAAACATCCCGCTGAAATCTATGTCTGGGAGGGTCCCAGTGCAGATGATGTCGTTCTTGCATTCGCCAGCAGGCCGTTGCCCAAGTGTTCCCATGTTTTCCACGCTGCGTGCCTGGAGCACTGGGCGCGAACGATGCGAGAGGCGATGATGAGTTCTGTATTCGTTGTCCCGCCAACCTGAATCTGAAGGTACGTACGGATTTTCTGAAAGATACCCCTCAGAAACAGTTTGTTCTTGTTTCTTCTCCATGATGACCCCCACAAAGACGAGACCCCAGACATCTGGAAACTCCGATGTATATCTTCATGTAAGGATAGTACGGGTTTTCGTGGGATGAAGATGATATTGCCCTGAGGATTCCTTGGTAAACCCAACAATCCTCTCAGGGCTTAAAGCTTAGAGGTAGTCATAGGGTCCTGGGGTCGGGGTTACCGCAATCCTCATATTAATCCTAGACTTTCTAACATCTTGCTGTAATATTGGGGCAGCAGGATTGTCATAACATGTCCGCACACTTGTCGCTCGTCTAGATACTGTACTGGATCAGCTCCCGTGTCTCACGCATGATTCCTGCTTGATCCACACGTTTCCCACCACAAGCTTCATCAGTACTTCATTGATGGTTCTAGATAAGCATGTTTGTTCTTTGGCATAGCTTGGGCTCAGTACCAGAATGTATTTTTCGAGGAATTGTAGAGCAGGTTTAAGTTTATGGTTGGGGTCGTTGCGAAGCAGTTTCCCTAAACCGAGGCGCGGGCTTTGCAGGTTTGTACGGGGTGTTGCATTTACTGTCAGGCCCATTCGGTGGATTCTCTTGTTTTTTTGGTGGGTCTCAGTAAGGATTCTAGACTTTAGTTCTGACACCGCGAAAAGGGAGCCCTCAAATTCAAAGAATCCCATTTGAGATCCAAAAGCGGGGACCGTACTCGGCGAAAGCAGCATGTGGGGTATGGTCCAATGGTCATAGGTAGGCAAAAACTTAAGGTATGACCAGGTAATCTAGTGTGTCTTACAGATAAGATTAGTTTAACAAAGACAACGCGAGGTTTTTGGATTACACCCAGCTAGGTGTGGTCAGCGGTGGGGTGCACTTCTCGTTGCAACGAGTGCTGCTGTGTCTGCATAGTTACCAATATGCGGTAAGAATGGAGAATCAAATGTAACATGAAACTCATGATTGCATAAGGGTTTCTAGGCATTATGTAACGTAGAAGCCTGAACAATGCAATGACATTCTTTGCTGTAGCAGAGTAGATGGTGCCCAAAAGAGCTATTCCGGCTATTGCAATCATTCGGTACCGTCTGAAGAGTGAGCTCACCGAGACACAGCACAGTCTCGAACCACTTATCGGAGCACACCCAACTGACCCAACCTGAGCTTTCCCAACTCCTCTGAAACTGCAACTGCACAAGCGCCATCCCTCCCAAAAAGGGGAACCCTCAAGCCCTATATAGACCTATAATGTCGCACCCGCTTTAGTACACGGGCCTGCGCCCATACACCCTAAACCCTAAACCCTAAACCCTTAAACCCTACACCCTAAACCCTCAACCTTTAAACCCTAAACCCTAAACCCTGAGCGGCAGGCCACCCGCTGTCCCACATGCCGGCGTCCGGCTTTGGCAAGGAAAGAGGGTCAGGCAGTTTCTGGGGTTAAGGGTTTAGGGTTAAGGGTTTAGGGGTTTAGGGGTTTAGGGTTTAGGGGTTTAAGGATTTCGGGTTTAAGGGTTTAGGCTTTAGGGTTTAAGGGTTTAGGGTTTAGGGTTTCGGGAAGAAGCGATAGATTTAGGTGTTTTGGTTGAGGTTGCAGTGGGAGGTTTCCCAAAATTGGGGGTACCTTTTTTGGGGGTCCTTAGAATAAGGACTATAGTATTTTGGGGTCTATATTGGGGTACCCTAATTTAGGGAAACTTCCAAGTCTTGCATGAAGCTGCTGGGATTACTGAGACTCAAGGAGCATTCTCTTTTCCTCCTAAGGAAACGAGCTTCGGCTTTGTAGCGCTGGGGTTTCAGCAAGAGAGACTTCGGGGACAGGCAAGCGGGTACTTGCCAGGTGAGAACCCCATATCAGGTTCATATAGCGCCTGTGCAAGGGTGCTGGGGGTATCTGAGGTCTACGTAGGCCTCTTATACTGGGTTGCTGTTCAGGAACTTAGTTTAAGGTACTCTATCGGGAAAACACTATTACTTAATATATATACCCATCATGCTAACTTATCTTAAGTTCCTTGTCAACCCGGTATAAGGGTCCCTCACCTGTGAACCACCTATCTGGACGTGTCCTTGAAGAGCCCCTGGATTTCCTGAAGCAAATCGGTCTTTCCTGCCATGGCCAACCAGGGACGCACTGTTTCACATGCCCCTGCATGTCTGAATTTCTCACTGCTCTAGGCTTGGGAGGTCTAACTCTCTCTCAAGTTTTTTTTCATATGCCCAATTTTAACCCTGAGGCCCAAGAGGTGTGCGCAGATCCCATGGCATTCTGTCAGAATGAAAGAGGAGCAAGGTGGAGAAAGAGTCATAACAGCTTGGGAGGCATACGGGCACATTGTTTGTAATTATAGTCCCCCTTAAGTAGATGGAATATGGGGTATATGGGGATCTTATCATATATATATAGTATACCCAAAGTCATATTCTATCTACTTGAGGGGGACTATAAATCTAGTCTTGTGGCGATATTCGCTAAATGTTTCTGACTGCTAGGCCCATAGTGCGCAGGACGCTTTGGCTCATAGGGCCAGGCAGTACAATCGGCAGACAGTACGGTCTACCTTAAGCCCCAAATCCGAAACCTGACGCCCTAAAGCCTGGCCCCTAAACCTTGCAGTTAGGATTATAGTAGACACACATAAAGATATATGTATATATAAATATATATTGGCGTCTGCATTGGGGGTCTCTGACTCTGGAGCCCTAAGCCCTAAACCCCTAAACCCCAAACTACCAGCCACGCAAAGTCTGCGAAATGTAGGGCGCCACAAAGATTAGCGACCTCGCCGCCGACGAGGCAGGCTTAGGGGGACTTAGGAGGCCTCCAAACCAATGCATCTTCACAGGGGCTCTAGTCTAAACTCCATAAAGTGGTTTAGAGTTTGGGGTTTTTAAGGTTTACCTTCTCAACTCCTTATAAGGTGGTTGGTTCTATAGGGGATTATGTAGGGGAGAATGATAGGGGGTCTAAAGAGGGATGCTAGGAGTTTAGACCATGGCTGGTAGGGGCGTTTGTAAAAATTAGCGGTCCCATTGTGGGGGTACCTGCAACAAGGATTGCAGTTTTTGCGGGTTTCTTTTGGTGCTCCCCATTTATGGAAATTCACATATCATAAAACATGCATATTTGAAAAGGGCCTTCATTCAGGGTACGAGAGACTACAATTACAATGGTGGGGGACTATTATAGGGGGAGGGCAGTATCCAAGGTTTAGGGTACGGGTTTTAAGTTTTTAACGGGCATTATGCGGGGGATACCGTGGACGGAGGAATCATTCACCACGTAGTAGGATTCGTATACTACGCGTACACAAAATGGTGAAAGTTTTCAGAGATCTTGACAGTAAGGCGCACTCTAAGATTTTCAAGGATGCCGCTAATCACATCTGTACCAGAGCATTGAGATTGAGCCAACGGGCAGGACAAGAAAGACCCGTAGCAAGGCGACGCCGCAAGAACGGTAATGACAATAGTACGCAGTACCAGAAGCAGCATGGGAAAGTGACTTCTTATGTACATTCACCCGCTGCCCACTGCTGGGATGGGGCCGGTATTGTTAGAAATGATGTTGTAGTTGCTTGGCTAAAGATGTCGGTTGAACAAGCTGTAACTTCTACTAGTGTCCCAGGAAGGAGCTGGATGTATTCCTACACGCACCCCCAGAGTGGTCTGTAAACTACACGCGCATTAGTCAAAGCAGCACTCCTTGAAGGAAGTTCAAAAATATGGTAGTTTCCCAAAACAGGGGGCCCCGAATATAGACCCCAAAATATTATAACCCATATTATGGAGACCCCAATGAGGTACACCTAATTTTGGGCAACCCTAAACCCTAATCTCTAAACCCTATATACCCCCCTATAGCCCCAACCCCTATAAACCCCTTTAAAGGGACCCCTAATTTGAGGAAACCCCTACTCAAGGGGGATACTAGGAGCTTAGACAATGGCTCTAGGCCTAGGCCTGAACCGTACTCGAAACCGTGCAACCCGCGCTGTAATCCCCCCAGGCGGGTTATGTCGTGCGTGTCTCATTGCAGGAGTCGACGCAATCCACGGCGTCGATGTCCCGCTGCCCAGCAAGTGGTTGAGAGCTTTGGAAAGTTGACTGGAGTTTGTGTTTCCCGCAGCTGGGGGTCTAGTGGCTGTTGCCAGAAAATCTTCCAATCCGCTCCCATTTCCTGATGTAAGAACCATGAAATAATTGCCAGTCTGGTGGTACTAGATTCCTGGTTTCAATATCTGGATCAATGTTAGAGATCCTTTATAGGGTTTTATAGGGGTTATATCTTAAATTCATGTAAAAAGAATCCTTTTCTCTTCCTACTCAATTGACGCAACCTTTCTGTCTTCGTTAATCTCCCCACCCCACCTCATCCCCGCCCCTTCCCCAACGACTTCCGAGCTAAGTTTCCCTAATTTGTTCACCCTGAACAGCGGCCACCCACCCAAATGGGGGGGGGGGGGGTCGGTAATGATCAGTCAGACCGAACCTTTTCTCGTCCTAACGTATAGTGCGGTACTTCAAGCAGACCTCAAACATGGTATTGACGTGTATTGAGGCCCTTACAATAGTTTCCAATCATCAACTCCTTTCCCAAATTGGAGGTCAGACCCCCCTTGACCCTTGACTCTAAACCCTAAATCCTAAATACTAAGACCTGACCGGCCCAGTATCGACTCTAATCCAGTCTCATCCTTGTGGGGGCCCACAAGGGCACCCCTAAGGTTGGAAACCCCAATCCCCACAGATTAGTAACATACTGCCATTTCCATTTTCTTTTCCATTTGCTTCTGCGTTAGTATCATTGAGCCTTTTGTATCCCTGTATGACCCCTACATGTTCCTTCAAAGGGGCTCCTGCTGTTGCCACCGCCGGCTGTCAAAGCCTTGCAGCCGAGAATGCTCGGTGCACCATCCTGGGTCTGTGATGGCAGTTTCGTGGACTACAGGGGTTTATAGGGGTCCATAGGGGTCATTTGGGGATAGTGGAAGAGAAAATGGAAGCTACTATTTAGGGTTTAGGCCTAAAGAGTGCAGGGATTGAATGGAGGATTGGTGAGCGCACTGTTGGCACTCCTGTTTGTTGCCACATTCAAGGACCCACTGCCGTCTTGCCTGCCTGCCTCGGCGTCCGTGCGGGCGCTGGGGAGTTCATGGCGGCATGCTTGGGGTGGCCAGTTTACGGTGCCTTGAACTCTTGGCCGGAGGGTTGTGGATTGCTCCCCTGCAAAGGAGAGCAGGCCATCCATCCATCCATCCATCCATCCATCCATCCATCCATCCCCACTTCAAGGGGGTGCCAAAGGCACGCTGGAAAAAACCTGGGGCCGTGTCCAAGCCCTTTCGCAACGACCAAAGCCTACCCATTCAACTCCCTGGTGATTATATTGTTATTCCAAACCCTAAGCCACATGCTAACTTTAATTCCCCTATCGTAGTACTGGTACTTCATGATATGTGATAGGATTGTTTTTGGCGGTATAGGCCCCCAGAGTCTTTGCTGCCTAAACCCTAAACCCTCAATCTTAATAAACTGTGCGGGATTTCAGGTGTAGGATTTTGTGTGTCTGTAGTGGGTTACGATTTCCTCCGCAGCCCAGCGTAGCTCATCTGAGAGTTTATCAGAACAACTCTATAAAGTCAGCAGGGGGGCTCTAATCCGTATACAAACCCAACATGTCCCCAGGGTCCATAAGGGCACATTCTCCGAATATTGCCCCAATAGAACCCATACACAATAATAGTTTCCATTTTCTTTTCCACTATCCCTATATAACCCCCACATAACTCAAACCCTAATCCCTAAACCTCTAAACCTCTAAACCCTAAACTGCAAAACCCCTAAAACCTAAACCTTCAACTTTTTGAGAAACTCCCCACCTTGCATGCAGAGCCAGACAGCTTAAGGTCCTCACGCGGCAGCAGAGGTCTCCGTTTTGGGTTTAGGGTTGAAGGTTTAGGGTTTAGGGTTTAGGGTTTAGGGGAGGTTTGTGGAACAAGAATGGGCTTTCAAAAGCTTGGGATGCCTTTTTTGGAGGCCCCAAGCTTTTTTCTTCTTTGTTTGAAGCCTTCCTACGAAGGACTTTTGTTGCGTTTCGGGGTGCATGACGGGCTTCTAATTCTTCAGCAACTCTTGATTTTGTCATCATGATTTGGTCTATGCATGACTCCCCACAGGCTACCTCATGCTTAGTAGGGACCGCGGGAATGGATCCCTGCAGTAATCTGTATACAATCCCCAAGAACAGTTTCAATAACCATCCCTCAAGCGCTTTACCGCCAAACCAAATAGCACAGCCAGAAGCCTGCAACCTACCCTAGGTTTAGGGTTTAGGCTTTGCCAAGCTGCGCGCCCAGTTCAAGTCCCACAACGTTTGGTGAAGCCATGGTAAAGCACTTCTCCGGGCCCCTCATGTGGATGCAGGCAATCTGTCTGGCCAGGACTAGGCAGAGGTGGTACAAAGTTTCTTCCTCACTCACTTTTTTGCTACTTCTGGTCATTTTTGCTGTCATAATTCCCATGTTCGTTGCCATGCATCATTGGCAGTATGTGCTCCGTAACCGTTTACCCCCCGGCCTTTATTCTTGTGGGTGTCTGTCATGAGGATCTTCGTATTTTGGTATATATGCGGCGTGAGGAATGCCAAGTTCATATGTACATCAAAATTCAGACTAAATCAAATTCTCGACGAGCCAAAGCCCAAAGTTCAGGCCCTGCATTCAGCATAAGCCGTAACACCTAAAGCATGATTCCCAGTGCAGGTAGTGAAGGCCGTCGCAACCGAACGTGGGGTCCTCGGTGTTGACTTCCTGCGTCCATCCAATGAGGATGCTTCACGGTGACAGGATTCAGGTTGCCTGTGTGGGCAAGGTCCCAGATGGATGCTACGCCCAGTCGGTCCATGCCAAACAGTAAGCCCTCCCTCTTCACACTAAACCTTATATCCCCTTCGCGTAGATCATTCCAGCTTTAACTCGGAACCCGAAATCACGCTTGGAGGGGCGTGCTACTCATATCCTATTTAGCAACTATTATTACCATCCAAGTATAGTGCCGCTAAGTGTAACCAACATGGTCGTGCACAGGCTAGGTATTACATGGGCTAGAAATGGGGGTTTCCCAAAATTAGGGGTACCTTTTTGGGGTCCCAGTAATAAGGACTATAGTATTTGGGGGTCTATATGGGGGTTCCCTTATTTTGGGATAATCCCCTATATCATCCCAGTTTCCATTTCATTTTCCATTTTCTTTTCCATTTGATTCTCCATTATAGTAGGAACTCCTATATAACCCCCTTGAAGGAGACCCTAAACCCTAAACCCTAAACCCTAAACCCTAAACAAGCTGGGCTGGAAGGAGGCTACAAGCTCCAGGCGCGAGCAGGCGCCGTTGCGCTCTTTCAGGGCTTCGCGTGGTGGTTAAGGGTTTTGTAGTCTAGGGTTTACATCTTTAGGGCTGTAGGGTGTTGGAGGTTTGGGAGTTTCGGGATTTAGCTTCTAGGATTGTGGCAAAACTTGTTTTTGCACAGGGGTTTCTGGTGGTAGTTTCTCAGGCTGAGATTTAGACCCTAGGGTTTAGGGTTTCAGGGGTCCTAGGGCTGTATCGGGATGCTCATTAAGGGGGACCATTGGTCATTTCTCAAGGGCTTTCAGTTTCAACAAGTTTCTTGAGCATTTTCTGGCATGCAGGCCTGGGGTTACAGTCTAAGCGTTGGGGATGTATGTTGTTGTGCAAAGGCGATTCTGGGGTCCTGGTCCTACCCTACACCCTAAACCCTTCTCCGGATATGGGGATTCAGGCTGAAGGCGGTTCCATTTTTTTTCGAGTATTGATTTGATCACTAGTCTGGTATTGCTAGTTCCCAAAATTAGGGTCCCATTTTGGTACCCCTAAATATTGGGTGCCTTAATATAACCTATAACCAGCGGGGGCCCATGATTTTGGGAACTACCCATATGTTTGAGCGGCAGACATGTTTGATTCTCCATTATTGGGGGTACTATCCCTATGTATTCCTATATACTTTCTAAGGATTCATATGGGTGGCAGACAGGAGAACGTTGCTGTATAGTGGGAGGGGTTTCGGGAGAGCCGTGGAGTTGTAGCGGTTGAAATGGATGTCTAAGGATGACGTCCGGGCTTCCAGTAAACCCTAAGCCCCAAACCCTGAAACCCTAAAACCCTAAAACCCTAAAACCCTAAAACCCTAAAACCCTAAAACCCTAAAACCCTAAAACCCTAAACCATCTTATCAGAAACTTCAGAAGCTTCAGCTCACTTGCACATGCAAGAGCTAACCCACTCTTCCCTAAGTAAATCCCCCGGAGATAGCTATTCCCAGCATAGTAGACTTATGTGGGAGTTTCTCAAAATAATCCCTAGAGATCACAAAATGGAGATTCCTATGTGGTCCTAGACCCTAAACGCGAAACTCTGAACCCTTGATTGAGGACTTTACTTGGAAGAACCTGAGTAAACTCTAAGGATCAGTTCCCCCAGACGGTGCCTTTCGTAACCCTAACTAAACTCTAAGCCCCTTGAACCGTAAACCCTTAGCCCTAGACCCCCCTACATGGTATCTTTTGATATAGAGAACTGGTCCCAACACGGCTTTATTTCTTGATCAAGGAATTGGCCAGCAGATGCAAGGCTATGTACTAAATAGATTGTCATTAACTAAGCATGCCAAATCTGGCCTACTCTGTGGCTTCCGGCTTCCAGGGCCTTCTTCGTCGGACAGCGTTTAAGAGCAAAGCACGAAGAATCTAGACTCTGCACACAGCACACTTGCCCGAAGTTCCGCCAGGAGTCCGAAGGTACTGGACGCAGCATCGCGTCACGGGAAAGTACAAGAGAACGCCTAAACCATGGCCCTGAACCCACCCTAAACCTTAAACCTTAAATGTTATACCCTAAACCCTAATCCCTAAACCCTAAAGCAAACCTTAAACCCTTCACTGCATTCCTTCGTTTAGGAGCAGCCGCCGTGCGGCAAGAACTGCTGAGCAGCGCAGCAGCCAGGTTGCCGCCAAAGACTTGGATGACGATTGTGATGGGATTAATAAGGGAGTTTATATAGGGTTTAGGGTTTAGGATAGGGAATATGGGAATATAGTATACGCAAGGGGATTATATAGGGATCATAGTCCCTTATTCTCTATGATGAGCCAGTAAGATGGGCCTGCCTAGGGATTGCGGCAGGGATTATTGGCGGCTACTAGGGGTGATTAGGCCCTATTGGTACGAGGAGTCGCATATGGGGGGGGGAACATGGCATCATTCCTACTAGATTGCAGACCTCACGGCACTCTTTAAGTTCGAAAGATGAATGCAGGGCTTCATGGAAACCTCTGCAGTCCCGGTTGAGAGGCGATTTGGGGTTTCGCAGTACAGTTGTGTGGGTCAAAATATTTGGACATGTTAGCAATCTCCTTTCAGTCGCCTTCTTTCGGTCACAGTGAAAATTGAGGGGTATTTCCGGAGACCACTTAGATTAACAGAAGAAAGTGCCGGGTGGTCTGTTTTCGGGTGAGGTTTCTTTCTGTTTAGGTACCGTAAGGGCCCGATTCAACAGGAGAGTGGTTTGAAGGTTTGAAGACATTTCAGGCATCAAAGTACAATGTGGGAAGTCTTGTATGCAGCTTTGCATATCCAGATCGGTGCAGACAAACGCTTGTTTGCAAGCGTTCTTTTCTTTGTGCGATTGAGAAGTCAAGCAGTGGCAAGGACCATCGACCAGTTACATTGTTCTCTACTTGGTGCATGAAGTGATGCACGTGGCCTCTTCGGCAAAAAGGGCGGTGAAGTATTCTCACTGCAATCATCACCGATCACATTTTTTGGTTGAAGAATCGCATGAAATCTTCATCCAACCCTAAGCCCTCAATCCCAAGCCCTAAACCCCAAACCCTACACCCTGAAGCCTGTTGCAGTCCCTGCCCAAGGCTTGCCATCCCCCTTCTCTCCCCCCGTTTCCCATCCCCTTAGATTAAAGGGTTACAGTCCCCCTTAAGAAGATACAACATGAGGTATATGGGGATCTTAATGTGATTCTGGGGAATTCCATCTTCTATCTAAGACGTAGCAGCCTCTGACAACCCGTCTGAAACAACTGAGTTTCCCATCGCCACCGAACGTAGGCGCCGCGCCAACAACCCTAGCCTCTACACCAGTACCCTAATCCCTGAAATTAACCGCTAAAAGCAGACTCCAACACCTATACCCTAGCCCTACTTACTGGTGGCTAATAGGGAATAAGGCAATATACGGGGGTTATAGTCCCATGTTTCCTACTCACCCTAAACCCTAAACCCTATTATATTCCCATATTCCCTGCTAACCATGAGTAAGCCTGAGGCAACTAGAGTAGTATTTCAGTTGGGGATACTATGGTACCCGCTCCTGAAAATTGCATAGCCTATCCTGAAGACAATGCTAACTTCATCCCTGCTGCGCAAGATGACACCGCTTTGTATGGTAGCCAGAATGAAGACGCTCAAAAGGTTTGCAGACCCTGCCCCTCTACCGTTATTGATTCACCGACCAGTTGTGACAGCCCTACTCAAGCTTACCCATTTGATCCCAAGAATTGTCTAAGTTCATCTTCCTTCGGATTTGATTACAGCCCCACGACATCAGTTTACAAAGGAATCAAAAGAAAATTTGAAGATCATGAAATTCATCAGGTTCATCACCGCCATGAGGATGATCATGAA
>CAJNIZ010022592.1:28856-46849 GCA_905231905.1 Symbiodinium pilosum
CCTAAACCCTAAATCCTAGGAACCCTAAACTTCTCTCCGCAGGCGGCGCTGCCTCAGCTGCACATCTCGTCCTAGAGCCGCGGCCTCTGAGGGCATAGCTTTCAGGGGGCTTCTCATGAGCTACGGTCTAAACTCCATAAAGGGGTGTTATATAGGGTTTAGGGTTTAGGGTTTAGGTTCTGAAGGCCTGGGTTATATGTATATATATATAAGGGTTATATGGGGATAATGGAAAATGGAATCTACTATATGGGGTTATATAGGGTTCAGGGTTTAGTGTCTGAAGTCCTTAAAGGGGGTTATATAGGGGACAACTATAGGGTTTGCTAAGGGGATGCTAGCAGTTTAGACTAGAGCTTTTCTGAGAGTTTGATAGGGTCCCTTAAAGGGGCTTTACAGGGGTGATTTGGAGAGAGAGAGGAGAGAGAGCGAGTTGCGGGTAAAAAAATGGAGAATGGAAAAGAGCATCGAGAAAGAAGTTGAAACTGGGCTTATGTAGGGGTGGTGAGGGTTCCAAGGGGTTGAGGGCCTATGTTGGAGAGTTAGGGGCTGTGATGAGTTTAGGGTGTTCTGGAAGGATTAGGTTGTGAAGCCTTTTTTTGGATTCAAAGCGGTGGATAGGGTACGCGGCAGTTTTGGCCTTCGACAAGTTATGTTGTTCTTTTTTGAAAGCAACTCTACCCGTGGTACCAGGGGGACCACAGCATGTGGAGACTCGGGTGCACACTCCCCACGGAAATCCTCACAAGGCACATGAGAAGAAATTGTCCAGCCAAGCCCCAACATGAGTTCATAAACCCTAAACTTTACGTACGATAGTTCTAGGGTCCAAATGTTAGGGGTTGGGTTTGCCAAAACCCCTTTATTGAAGCCATAAGCCCTATGATATATCCCTACATAATTGCTATGCAAACGAACCCAATTTTCGACCCCTTCTCTTTGACGCCGGCCTCGCAGTGGTTGACGCCTATAGCGTCCTTGTGATAGGTTTTGGGGCGACCAAGGTCCTCTCATGAGCTAGAAAACCGACATTATCTCATTTCCAATTTCAATTTCATTTGTTTTGGCATATGATTCTCCATTTGGGGAGTTGGGGTTACCAAATTCCGCTTGTATTCATATTCGTATTGACCGGAGTGGTTGAAATCATCATCTCTAAAAGGGTTTAGGATTTAGGCGAATCCGCGACGGCAATCCTGAAGTGCTGTAGGCATCGGTCCGTCATCGAACGTGCCTACAGTGATGCGGCAGGCGAAGATGTGGTGACTTCGTGAGGGTCTGTTTAGGTGGTTTCCATCCATGAGAGTCTTCCTTCCAGACACCCCCATATACTAAGGGTTTAGGGTTTAGGGTTTAGGATCATATACTATAGTAGCCCTTCATATAGTGACCCCCAGAGCGGGACACCTCGTGTTTGGAAACACGACGTGTGGGAATTCAGGTTCAAAGGTTTCTTCACATGGCTCCTCTTCACCTTGCTTCCTTCTTCTAATAGTAACTTGCCTGGATAGAATTTGATATGAGCTACGGACTAAATTTAGGTTGGGGGGGACCTTCAGGGGACTATATAGGGTTTTGGGGGGGACCTATTCAAGGATATACTACAAACTTAGCCCAGGGCTGATATCTAGTTCTTGTCATACATCAGCCCAATAAACCCCAAACCACAACCTGGGTTTCATCAAGTTGCGGGTGTCTCTCCATGGGCCGATCCTTGTAGGGGGATTATGTTTTTTGGGGATGATGTGGGGAGCAAGGGGAACGTAAGCTTGTATAGGGTTTAGGATTTTAGGGTTTAGGGTCTGAAAATGAGTGCCATTTTATTGTTTTTTCAAGAACCTACTCGTTTCGATGTATACGGGACAGTCATGCCTAGCCCATTTCGAGCTGCCGGCAAAAGCGCTTCAAAAGACCTTGCGAGAGTTTGCAAAGTGTCTTGCCACCGCGACAGCAAGATTCGTTATGTTTGCATGCATACTGCATGCTCATTTATCTACATTTGTAGACATGTGGATATGTAATCATATGTAAATTGTACGTATGTGGTTCGTTATACATATACACATGTATGTACCCATCGTTTTTGAGAATGTATGACATATCTTGTACATTAGCCTTCTGCATTTTCATGTCCATGAAGCGCAGGTGGGCCACCTTACCTGCCAGCTGGCATTGTGCAGAGTGTGGTGGAGGCGCGGTTTCGGATTTAAGGGTTTAGGGCTACGCTCTAAACCCCAGACCCTAAACCCTAAGCCCTTAAGCCCTAAACCCCAAACGAGGGTTTGGGCTCTATGGCGGATGGTGCCCGGTGATTGCGCGGGAAGCCAAGGTCCCAGGGACGGTGTGCTCATGGCCGGAAGTACCACATACCTTGGAGACTGTGGTAATGAAGACCCCCTAAAGGATGCAAAAAATGGAACCCCCCCAATATGAACCCATTACTACATTGGGGAAACTAGGGGATTTTCTCTAAACCCTAAACCCTCAACCCTAACCCTAAACCCTAAACCCTAGGGGTTCCATTTTTTGGATCCTTTAAGGGGTCTGGGATGAAGACACATGATTAATAGGGTTTAGGGTTTAGGGTTTAGGGTCTCTCAAAGGGCCTTAATGATAGGATCCCTATGATTATCCCTATTTAGTGAGGGGGTTTACTAGTCCGGGGTCTGGATTACCTGTGTAATTATAGTACCTGGGTCAATGTTAGGGATCCTTTATAGACTTTTTAGGTTGTGAGATTCTTCTTACTTATGTAAAAAAGGATCCTTTTTTTCCTAGGGTAATGTGGGCTAAGGTAAGGTCATGGAAGACTGTTAGTCTCAAGAATCAACAGTAGGGTTCATTTAGGGTTCGGGTTTAGGGTGTTTAGGGTCTGTGATTTTTGGGACATCCTCAGTTACTGAAGGGATTGGAGGGATTTTGGTGGGTTGAGTGGTGCCTTAAAGGCCCTGCACCCGTCACAAGTACAAGTGTCACCTGTTAAGAATCAGCATAAGGTAGTGCTGCTGCCATTCGTGAGTGGGTGGGATAACCCAACATGGGAGTTTGCCTAATGCCCTACATACTCCACAGAAATCCCAACACATTTTCAGATTTCTAAGAGCCCCTCCCCAACTCGCCGTGCACAAGGGCACGTCAGCATTACAGACTGTGTGTTTTGAGTGTTGACTTCTTCCGATGTGGCCTTTTTAGGCATGTGTTCTTGCAGTTGATTGCATATGGGCTCTGATAGGGCTGTTTTAAACCCTAAACCCTAAGCCTCAAAAAATCGTACTCTTAACCTAAACCCTAGACCCTAAACCCCAATTAAACCTAAACCCTCTTTACTCCATGTTGCGGCTGCATTTTCAAATCCAGGCAGACCTCAGGCTCGGAAAATGATCTTCCCATGAGGGCCCCAGGATGCCCCATACTATAACATAGCCCCTTACATCATACAATATATTATAATATAACCCCTAACAACATATTATAATAGAAAACCCCTAACATAATATGATATTTTATAATATGACCCCTAACATAATATATTGTAATAGAAAACCCCTAACATAGTATAATATATTATATAACCCCTAACATAATATATTATAATAGAAAACCCCTAACATAATATGATATATTATAATATGACCCCTGATATAATATGTTATATGATAAGGGATCCTGCATGGATAATCAGGGGTTAGGGTTTACGGCTTAGGGTTTAGGGCATAGGGCTTAAGGTTTAGGATTTAGGGTTTAGAGTAGGAGGTTGTAGTTCCCTCATGCCCTAAAAAGGTAGCAGCCTATTTTAGTTGTGTGATAGTTTTGAGGGTCGTTCTCATGGGGTTTGGGGTACCTAAAATCACCTGGCTCATGGAGGAGACTGGGAGGGTGGACGGGCTGCTGCGCACAGCCTTCACAAACACATGGAAACCGAGACTCTGGGTCCCAAGCTCCCATATGTCACATACAGGTTGCTTGTACGGGGGGGGTACTAAATTAGTATGAGGAGGTCGCTGGTCCCTCCTCAGTGTCGGCAGCGCTGGGGTTGCAGAATTGGGTTGCAGAGTCTCGGCCTTAAAGGGTCGTAAAAACGCAGGAACAAGTGGGACGGTTTAGGGTTTAGGGTTTAAAGATTTAGGATCAAGGTTCAGGGTTTAGGGTTAGGAGCCTTTTCTACAAGAGTTGATGGCATCGCTTGGCATCTAACAGCCTGCCGGGCAGTTTTCTTTGCGCAAGCAGGTCATAAACTGCCGAATAGCGAGATGCATGTCAGGGCCGATTGGACTTTTGCAGTGCCAATCTACACCTGGGGTGCACACAGAATCCTGAACCCAAATGAGCCATAGTCTAAACTCCTTAAAGGGGGATTATATAGGGGATTATATAGGGAGCTACTATAGGGGTTATTAAGGAGGATCCTAGGAGTTTAGACAATGGCTCAAATCTTGAACCCGGAGAAGCAGCTAGGGAAGCTTAATGAAGCTTTGAGCAAATAGTATTGGCAGTAAAGCAAACGCAGGGCACATGGATCGACCCCTTTCGCAAAAGGGGTGTAGTCTTTGTTGGGCCTCCTTGTCATTCCACTGCTGTCTGGGTGGGGTCAGGTTATGGACCTGCTTTGGACCCAGCCTCCGCAGCAACTGGGCAAGTCATACTGGCATCTAATAGCCTGCCTGGCTGCACCTTTCAGAAGGCAGGTTACAAAATGCCAAAGAAAGACCTGCTGCGACCTGCCTGGAGAGGTGGGGACTTCAGATCCCACCCTTGCTTGTGGCGAGGTGGCTGACATGTGGAATCTGTTTCGTCAAGTGGCCAAAAAGTCCAGCTTGCTCCATATGAGGCTTTGCATTGTTGCAAAGCTCAACACAGCACTCGGAGAGCCCATCACTCTTGCAGGGACCGTGAGTCAACAGTCGGGTATGCTAACACCCCCAACAACCAAATCCGCCCCCGCCCCCCCTCCAAAGGATGCTGCGTGGCCCTAAAGGCCTCCTCGTGTGCCCAGGCTACTGACCACGACGCTACCTGCTGCTGCTGCTGCTGCTGCTCCTGCTGCTGCCGCTCCTGCTGCTGCTACTGCTTCTGGTAGTGCTACTGCTACTGCTGCGACGGAGACAAGTGCGACTATCGCGACTGCTGCGACGACGGCTACTACCACGCTGACCAAATATTCCAATTAAGGCCATAACAGCAACTGCTGTTGCTACTTCTTCTCTTGACATGGTTCCGTTACTTTACAATATCCCTTCTTCACCATACATCTCGATGTGGTATGAGTCTGTCGAACCCCTCATCTTACAGGTTGTTAGTCCAGAAAAGCTGAATTTGATTCCTTTTAGCCCCTTTTTTGCATATTCCCTTATTCACTACTAACCCCAAGTAAGTTTAATTTGCCAAGGGCACCAGGCATGGACTCGGCTAACTGGGGTTTCCTTGTAGGTGTTTATGACATGTTCCCTGATGCGGCTGAAGCCCCAATGAAAAGCACATAGAGGAGAGGGGGGCTCTCCAAAATGGTCCCCAAACCGGCATACGCCTAAAATACCGATGATATTGAAGGCTGGCCTCCGAGCCTTAGCTCTGAGCCCTAGACCCTCAACTTGTAGTAATCCATCACTTTGCATGATGTGATCAGAATTCGCAGTCTGAGCCTTGTCGTACCTTTGCTGCTTTTGAGCGGGGAATGAGGGGAGGGAAAAGACAGTGGAAAAGAACATGGGGACCATATTCGCATTGGGGTGACATACAAGCTAGTACAGGGTTCCTCCATGCCTACCAAAAAAGCCAGCAAGTATATAATGCATCACAACCCTTGCTGTTACCCCTCGACACCAATGCATGCTGTTTCCTTGGGCCCAACATAGACCCGGAGGAAGTTCTGAATCTATTCCCTTGCAGGGTCTAAAGTCATCATGTATTTGCAGAACATGTACCGTGCGCACACCTGAGATGCTTGTCCGAAACTTTGAGCCCTCTACAACAATTGGTACTTTCCCAAAATAGGGCGACCCCAATATGGACCCAAAATACTATAGTCCTTATTATAGGGACCCCAAAATGGTACCCCTAATTTTGGGAAACCCCCAACTAAGCGTCAAGACCCTACACAGCAAATCTTAAACCCTATTCTAATCCTTAAGTCGCCCACCCTTTGCGAAAGAAATGTCTGATCCTTAAGCGCAAGCTGCTGAACCAACCACTAGACCCAACCCAAAGCTTATTTCCCTTGCCTTAAAATCGCGCCCCCCAGATACCGACGCAGCAAGCCCTGAATTCTTATTGACACCCTAAATTAACGCTTCTGTTTTTCATAACTCTTAAGTCATCTCTGGCTTCACAGGGGCTGCACTTGGGTTGCACTTGGGGATCCTGGAGGCAACTGGGGACTAGGGTTAGGCTTTAGGGTTTAGGGTTTAGGGTTCCAGGGTTAGGGGTGGGGGATTGGGGAAGTTTCAGTGCTCCTTGGCGTGGAGGCCTCCCCGAACTTGGCTGGCGCTGAACTCGCGCTGTCACGCCAGGCTATGCCTAGCTGGATTGTAGAAGGTTGCAATCTAGGGACTTCTTAAAATTGCTGGTGCCTTTTTTTTGGCGGGGCTCCCTATTTTTTGAAAGTCCGAGGTAGGGTTTGGGCGCTTGAGCTCCAAAGCCCGACACCCTACACTTCCCCCCAAAAAATAAGCACAAAAGGGGCCTTTAGGGTTTAGGGTTTAGGGTTTAGGGTTTCACAAAAAATCAGATATTTTAGCAAGGTACAACCGCTAAATCCTCAATCCTGAAGCAGGTGGTCCTGCACGCTGAACTCCGAGGTTCCACGCACCTAGCAGCCTATCCTGCTTTGGTTCCGGGTAAATATGTCGAGGATGCGGATAGAAGAAGTGCAGTATACTCCATATTTTATCATCTACTGCAACTTGTCTTGCAAAAAAAACAGTCATGCTCTCAGGGCAATGGAAACCACGGAATTTAGGTTTCAAGCGCACGATAAAAGCTTGAACGATTTGTAGTTAATATCCTCCCTTACAGTACATTATTTGATACTAGTGAGAGTGTAAAACCTTATCAAAGTTACTTAAGCTCCATCAAAATTGGGGTGTATGGGCTCATGATGCTGAAATCTTGGAACATGCCCCACCCTGGCCACAGGTTGCGACACTGATCGCGCAGCTTGGCTGTCAACCACAGAGCTTGGGGATAAGCAGGAACATGCAGTGGGTTTCCATAACTTGGGCTGATACAGTATGTGGTTGGAATCCCCAGATACTACGCACCCTATATATATATATATGTATATATACATGTACTATAAATCCTTATAGGTCCCTATACACACCAAAACCTTAAACTCTAAACCATCAACCCTAAACCCTCAACCCGCCAAACTAAACCCTAAACCCTAAATCAGCAATAGTCTAAACTCTTAAAGGGGAGATACGGGGGTTATATAGGGGACTACTCCAGGGGATATTAAGGGGGACGGTAGGAGTTTGGACAAAATACTAAATCCTCAAACCCTAAACCCTAAAGCCCCAAATAGTAGTTTCTATTTTCGTTGACATTACCCCTAGATGCCCCCTATAGAACCCCAAACCCAGGACTCTTCAAAGGTGGCCCTGCCCCCTAATTTCCCTAAACCCTAAACCCTAAACCCTAAAACCCTAATTTTCGGAGCCCCTCGAGTTGCCTTAGGCGAAGTCAGCTGCGAAACCGCCCTTGGCCAGACCAAAGACCCGGGGAGGCGTTTGGGATTCAGGGGTTTAGGGTTTAGGGTTAGGAATTAGCCTTTGGGTTTAGGATTTAGGGTTTAGGTTTTAGGGACTTCGGTATCGGGGTTTAGGGTTTGGGACATTTTTTGGGGCCTAAATCATAGGTGTATTGGGGGTGTACTACCCTTAATAATGGAGAATCAAGTGACATATCAAGTGGGAAATGAAAGGATTTTGGACATGTGGGGCCTACTGTTGAAGCTTGAATAATTTCCGATACTGTACTCCTGGGTTCCTCATACAACAGACCTCAACATGACATTGGTAGTGATTTAGTATATACAGTAAATTGAATGAGGTGAATGAGGTTTAGGGTTCAGGATTCAATTGTTTTTGGGTTTAGTACGTCTAAGTTCTCAAAACAGTTCCCTCACTGGGAGTCTAAGCAAATTGCAGCGGTCCAGCTGCATCGGGATATCCTTGAGAAACACACATATGGAGATTTCTCAGTCAACGTTGCGTGTGGCCGTTCCTGAAAGTAATTACTATGTTATTTTGCTTTCTGGAGTAGTGCTTTCTGGAGTAGCAGCTCTCTCTCTCTCTCTCTCTCTCTCTCTCTCTCTCTCTGTCTTTCTCTTGCTCTCTGTACATAAACATAGTGTGCGCCGGAGGCATGCTTGGGTTCCGCGTAGAAAGAAGGTGTTCACGGATTTGGATTTAGGGCTTGCATAGGGAAAAGGGTTGAGGGCTTGGGGTTGGCCAATGCCGGGGTTCAGAGTTTAGGTTTAGGTATGAGGATCTTACGTTCCTGGAAAAGGATTTGGGTTCGGTGTTTTATTGTCGGTGGCTCCTTGCATCACTTCGCCCAAGAACCCTGAACATTTGTTGTCGGCACAACAGAGGCAAAGAAGCTTATGTGTTCCAAGCTAGACCGCCATGGAGGCCCCGTGGTTCATCCCTATCAATTATCTGTAGGGTTCCCTAGGGGTTCCCTGTCCCTGAACCCTAAACCCTTAAACCCCAAACCCCAAATCCCTAAACCCTGGACCCTCGGTATGGGGCCAGGAGTTCTGGCCCGTTCGGTTACACCAAGAAGTTTGGGACATCAAGCAGTAATGCTTTAATATAATGTTTATTTCTTTGTTTTCAAAAACCTAGGCCCCAGCGCGACACCTCCTGAACCCTAAACCTGCAAGGATTAGAGTATTTCAGGATTTACATTTGAGCTCCCGATCTATGGATAACCTCCATGTAGATCCCGTGGGTCCGTTTGGAGGGCCGCAAGATTCCCCATATGAGCTATAGTCTAAACTCCCTAAAGGGGGGTTATACAGGGGATTATATAGGGGGCTGCTATGGGGGTCGTTAAGGGGGATCCTAGGAGTTTAGACCATGGCTCATATGTTGGGTAAGGCCGCCATTACTAGTGATATCAAAGGAATATGTACGAACACTATTTAATTGCCATATCCCGTGTGGTCACTGTTCGTGGGTGGGCCGAACCTAACCCATCTAGCTTCCTGTTTTCTTTGGCAAGGAAGGAAGGTATAGCTTCAAACCAACCCGAGACTACAAATCCGAGACCTAGGCAGGGAAAACCCAAGCTCTGCTTGGGTGATATCATGTAGTATCACATAATTCGTGTTAGGGATAACACAAATGTTTCAGAAGATACCTGCCTAGCTGTGAACCCCGCACAGATCCGATCGCAAAACGTCATGATGCCTGTTATTAGGAGAGCCCGAAGTGATTGGAAAACCCACGCGAGGTGAGTAGTAGGACGCTCCATCTTGCCAACAGGTGTTCCGTGTGCTGCTCGAGGACGTCTCTCGAGCACTTGAAAATGAGCCTGGACGGTGACCTCTTCTTCAGGGATGAGGGAATGGAAGCTACTATAGTATGTTGGGGTTATATAGGGATCATGGAAAAGAAAATGGAAGCTGCTGTAGTATGTTGGGGTTACATAGGGGTCATGGAAAAGAAAATGGAAGCTACTGTAGTATGTTGGGATTATCTAGGGATGGTGGAAAAGAAAATGGAAGCTACTGTAGTATTTTGGTGTTAAATCGGTAATGGAAAAGAAAATGGAAGCTACTATAGTATTTTGGTGTTATATAGGGGTAATGGAAAAGAAAATGGTAGCTACCATAATATGTCTTCAGGAATCCCGGTGTGAATACAGGTACCATTTTGGGGTACATGTGGGGGTTATTCACCCTAAACCCTAAACCCTAATTACTAATAACTCTTTCAGGGATCCGCTCCCCCACTCTCCCTTAAGCACCAGTAAGTCTAGGGTTGCAGCTGCAGGCTCCCATAGCATCTGATCCAACATTTTGCTTTTTGAGCTTGTGCAATTTTTGCTTTGACACCTTCATTTGATCTATATAGGGGCTATTAAGGGGGATACTAGGAGTTTTAGAGGGATGCGTATCAACACATTCTGGATCAAAAAAATTCGGATCAACAAAAGTTTTCAGGATAAACATTTTTCTGAATTATAGACAGAAAAGGCAAGAGGGTAAGAAAAGAAGAAAGGAAGGACGGAAGGAAGGAAGCGAGGGAGGAATGAAGGAAGGGAGGAAGGGAGGAAGGGAGGGAGGGAGGAAGGAAGGAAGGAACGAAGGAACGGAGGAAGGATCGAAGCAAGGGAGGAAGGAAGCAAGGACTGGCCCCCCCAACTCCCGCCCTTTCAAGGCCATGTTCATCATAGGGATGGGTCGAAGGGCTGTTGGTACTGGGGAACCCCAAGGGAGCCTCAGGGCAAATTGGAAATTGTCTGTTGGACCACTGCAACCTGTAAGCACATCGAGAGCAATTGTTGACTTACTTCTTCTGACAGCTCTTGATTGCCAGCTTTTGGTATTATGGTATGTAGTCATTCTTTCTGGGCAAGTTGAGGTTGCCTCCACTTACTGGAGGGTTCCATGTCATCTGGCCAACTGCGAGGGCCTGGGGGTGCTCCAGGGAAAGCCTCATGGCTTTCCTCCCTTAGTATTATTACTATTATTGCTACTGCTATTATGATTATGATTATTATTTTGTAATGATTATTGTATTCTTATTGTTATTGTATTGTTATTCGTATTCTTGTTATTACTCCCCAAAAAGAGCACAATGCTATGGGTAGAATGGTCAGGCATCTTTGAAGCAGGTTGCCAATGTTTGTTATCATCATCTAACAGCCACTTTACCGTCCTAAACCCTAAACAAGTGCACAACTTTTGAGATTTTCTCCCTGGAGCCTTGCAGGTCCTCCGTGAGGCCAGGAAAGGGCCCCTGCTTGGGGGGCTTCCCTAATCCCAGACTAAGGGGTCCCTAAACAGGAATGTAGAGCCTGGAGCTCCCCACATAGCTCTTGCATATTTTGCAGTATCGCTATTATACACCCGAAGCCGCATCCTAATCATTTTATGCCTTACATCACGCACTCACCTGCGCACTCTGGCGGCTGGCCTCTAGCCTAAGAATTTAGGAGTTTGGCTTGCTGAACCAAACCTTAGGCTTTAGGGGGTTTAGGGTTTAGGCTTTGGGGTTTTGGGCCTCAAAGCCCTTGACTCCCCAAACTTCATCTTTTAGCCTGGCCACTGCTGTGCCCTGGGGCTTGTCCATCTTTTGCAGGGTTTAGGGTCCGCAAGGGTTCAGGGTTGAGGGTTCAGGGGTTTAAGGTTTTGCGGTTTTCGGGGAACCCTAAACCCTTAACCCTGAACCCTAAACCCTCAACCCTAAACCCAAAAGGGTATTCCGGTCCCTGGGTAGACAGCAGTGGCCACCTTCGCCCGGCATGTACAAAGGCGCTCGCCGCTAATCGCTCTGACGGCATTCTGGCTGTCCCTCCTGGGGCAACGACTCGAGAAATCCTGTGATCCTTTGCAGCCTGCATGGAGAACTACATAGTTTGGGGTTAGGGTTTAGGGTTGGGAGGTTTAGGGTTTAGGGTTTAGCATCTAGGATGTAGGGTAATAAAGCCCGAGCTTCATGGCCCAAAAGCCCGAAGCTGTGGGTTTCCATGAACTGGGGGCTCCACTATCACTATCGACACCTATTTTTCATACTTCATGTTAGGGATCCCCAAACGATATTTGGAAACACCCACCTCCTTAACCGTTCATCATGTGCCCGCCACCCTAACCCAAAACCCCTCAACCCCTAAACCCCTGAACCCCTAAACCCTTAAACCCTAGTTCATCATAAGAACCGCCTGGCGTGACTAGGGTCTGATTCCCTGGTTCCTTATTGGGATAGTATTAGGATTAAGGGTTTCGGGTTTAGGGTTTAGGCAGGGTTTAGGGTTTGGTATTCAACATTACAGTTTTGTATTCCTTTTTGGTTTTTAGTACCAGAAGAAGTACGCAGGTTTGTGTCAGGGAGTGAATCTCCTTGATGTTCCTTCTGAAGCCCACCAAGTGCTACTTTTTTGTACTCACTCCTCCCCACCCACTACTACTCCTTGTTACGTTCACTCCTTCCCTACCCCATGTGGGTCCAAGGAGCATGCTCTAGGGACTAGGGGTTTAGGGTTTTGGGTTTTGGGTTTTGGGGCCTGGGGTTGTACTTGGAAGGGCTCGGGAGTGTTGGGGATTACTTAGTGTCCACCCCCTATTGGTTTAGGGTTCAGGGGTTAGGGCTTAGGTTTAGGAATTTTGTAAGCAATTTTGAGCCAGCTGGAGACCAGTTGGTGCCCCAGGAGGCTTCTCACCGAGTCGATTGCTGCACAGAAGCAGGAGCAACAAAAAGCAGACTGATGATGATAGCGCTTATGTTCTGAAAGCTGTGCAATTAAGTCTATTTTTCCAACGGGAAGACTACACGTCCACAAAAAGTAAGAGGATATTTTTCTTTTGGTTATAGTTTGGGCTTCATAATGAAGATACCTTTACTGCGTTCAATTATTACAAAGGCATTATTCAGATGGGTTGCAAGCATAGGCGCGATAAGGAAGGCAACAGCTTGTACGGCCAAGGTATTTACACAACTTTTCATTAGAAACCCTAAAACCTGGGTGTAGGGTTCAAGGTTTAGGGTATAGGCTTTAGGGACTAGGGTTTAGGGATTAGAGTTTAGGGTGGGGTTCAGGGTCTCGACGCTATACACTTGGGGAAGGGCGTGGAGGTATGCCAGCGAGCCACGACAGAATGTTGAAGGGTTTGGGGTGTAAAGCAGAAGCAAAAGTTTTCGAAACATCATCACCGCATGATCCTAGTATAACCATGTGTTATTCCTAGTGGAACTATGTCCGTGATATTTGCCCGGAGGCAGATTTTAGGCCCCTGGTAGGTTTTGAGAAGGAGCTTGGAGTATTCCTGGGTTTGGTGGTTACGGACCATTTGCCATCACAATGAGGTCCTTCTCAGGCTGAGTATAGCCTAGAGCGATGGTGGGCCCAAGGTCTCTGAGAGAGAGGAAGTTTCCAGTGAGAGTTTAAGTCATGGGTCCAGGTCGCTGTGTGCTGGGTGGGGCGCGCACCTGAAGCCCGAAAACTGAGCCCTGATTGCTTGAAAGCACTTCTTGCAATAAGCCCTTAACCCACACTCTGAGAAAGGTATGTTTCAACCCTGAAGCCTGAACCGTGTGTTTGCGCCGCTAATTTTGGCTCGTTTCAGAGCGGCGAAAGCCTTGCTCGATTCTGTCAGGAGCGGAGTCATGCCAGGTGGATATCAGGGTCTAAAGGTTTGGTTTAGGGGTTGTGGTTTGGGGTGTTGGTTTTAAGATTTAGGGTTTGCAGGTTAAGGGTTTAGGATTTGGAGCTTAGGTTTAGGATTTGGAGTTCAGGATTTGCCTCTGGTTGAAGGCCTGCTTGAGGGGTCAGGGTTTTGGACCTACAGGGCAAATCATTGCGAAGTTTGTGCTCAGAGCACAGGGTGATCAGGATTATGAAGGCATTCTCGAAGCTTTGAAGCTTTCAGCGATGACCTCTTGGAACTGAATAGTCTGCGTGCTTTTGCTATGCTCGAAAGTGAAGGGATCTCTGATCTGTGGACACATCGATCCAATTGTGAAGGTCAGTGTGTTAGGTCCCATCCAGTTGTTCCTAATGACGCTCCCTGTGATGCTGACTCCTTTCGTATCTCAGCTACTACCCTAAACCCTAAACCCTCAACCCTAAACCCTCAACCCTCAACCCTAAACCCTAAACTCCAAACCCTAAACCCTAGTTTGTGGTGCCACAGGATAGTATTGCTAATCGTTTATGATCCCATCCTACACCCCACGCACTGCGAAAGGCTATAGTAGCGGTGACAGTAGCAAGATGCCTTCCCAGACCCCTGGGAGGATCTAAAAATTAGATCCCTATATAGACCTATTCTAACCCCTATATAATCCATATATAATTCCCCCTATGGTTCTAGGGGATCTATTTTTCAAAAAATCCTTTTGGGGGGGTCTGGGTTCAACATCAAAGGAACACGGCCACAAGAAAACACTGTTGTCCAGCTCGGGAAAACTGACCATGCCCTTATGTTTGTTTTGTTCAACATACCCAAGAGATCCTAAAACTTCACAGAAGAAATTCACATGGGCCTAGAACTCTAAACCCTAAACTCTAAACCCTAAACCCTACTCCCTAAACCCTAAACCCTAAACCCCCGACCCTAATCCCTGAATGTTTCAGGTGGGGTCCGGCAGAGCAGCGTAAGCCTCAGCATGAGCTGCCACATAGGGGGGCGTATCAGGAGGTTTAGGGGTTTCGGGTTTAGGGTTTACTATACATTAGGGTTGTAATACAGGGTGTATATAGGGATGGACAAGACAATGGAGATTTCTATCTAGAGTTTAGGGTGTAGGGTTTTGGGGTCCAGGGCTTAGGGTATTGGGGAGACATAAGGATATATAGGTTTTCGAGAACTACGACTCAGTCGTTAGGGTCCCTATTATAAGAATCATCGTGTTGTCAGGGTCCTCTGTTAGAAGTACCCACATGAGATGTGGCTCTGCGTTCTCAAGGATCTTGGCACAAGTTTGTTTAGGACTTAGGCGAAAGCTTTATCTTAAACCCTAAACCCCTAAACCCTAAACCAAGGAATGGAGCTTGTGAGGACCGTAGAGACCCTACCTCTCAACCGCGTAGACTTTTGTCTTGCAACAAAGGGTTCCCTTCGTTTAGGGTTTAGGGTTTAGGGATCCCGACAACAAGAAGATTTGTTTGGTGTATAGGGAGACCATTTTTCTGAGCTGTACTGAAGTAACGACCACATGATGAGAAAGAAATCGTCATCCCGAAATCTTCGCAGACCCCAAATCCTAGCTTCAAACCCTGCTGCACTATCTCTGTGAACTCTAAACACTAAAGCCGAAGCCATACGGTAGATACTAAAACATACCTTGGGGATAACGGCGCTATAGTATACTAAGATCATGCAGGATTTGTAGTATCAACAGCAGCTGAAGTTTCACGGTTCACGAGCCTACTCGAAACTAGATTGTTGCAAAGAAGCTGAGATAGAACTGCCCTAGTTAGAATAACCATGCCGTTCAGCATATATCCGTTCTATAGTAACTTCCGAATTCCTATAAGACCGCCAAGTAACCATATTTTCCATGTCATTGTCTTGTTTCTTTGCCATTTGATTCTCCATTGTTCCTATTGTTGGGCGCATAAGCCTTACAATTCTTAGCAGCAATGCCTTCATATGGGCTGCTGACAATATTGGGGTAACTGAGGATCCAATGTTTTTTGATGAGAAATACATATCCCTAAACCCAAGGCCCTAAATGAAATTAGCATCCATTTTGTTTTCCACTTGCATTTCCATGTGATTCTTCAACCCGTTTTTTAAAGTCAAGCATGATTCTTAACCCCTGAGTCCAAAACCTTAATCCTTGAAGCCTAAACCCTGAACCCTCTTCCCTAAACCCCAATCCCTAAACCCCTTCCTACGCTCTACAGCCTTAACCTTCTGCCTTATATGGATTGCCCCCCCAATGCTGAGGGCACGGGGAGCAGCCTACCGAGCACATCTCTCGGCTGGAAGCAGTTTTTCTTACACCATTAGGGTTCAGGGTTTAGGGTTCTATTTAAGGTGTAGGCTTAATTAGGGTTTAGGATTTAGGGACCTGAAGAAGAGGCTACAGGGGATACATAGAGCTATGAAGGGATTATATTGGGTCAGTTCGGGGTATTTTAGGGTATATGGGGATTTATAACCTCAAGAATGGACAACCAAATGGACAATCACATGGAAAGAAGATGAACAATGACATGAAAACTAGGGGGTACATAGGCATAGCATGTATAGGGTAGGGATTTAAGTCTACTTAGCTAACTGGTGTGCTTAAGGGCGAACGTCTGTGTGGAAACGAAAGCAGTAGCTACTACAGGGTCTAGGCCTTCCAGGGTAGAGCCCTAAACCCTAAACCCCAAACCCCTCTGGGCTTAGGGTGCTTAGGGGAGCTTGGGCAACTGTTGCTTAAAGGAGTGGCTTGTTGAATTCCATTTAGTGTCCCTTTTGAGGGCTATAGGTTTAGGGTCTAGGGTTTAGGGTTTAGGGTGTTATGTGGACATACATGAGATATGTCGTTATTGAGGGTACTTGGAGAAAAGGCCATGCGGGACGACAATAGCCTAGACCCATTGCAGACTCATACAGCTTACAATGGGTGTATTCCTGCCTGATTAGGACCCTTTTCTTTCTTTGGCAGAGGGCCCTGGGGAGAGTTGTGCTTTCTTTGTCCCCTGCAGCTTACAAAACATTCCTCTTTCGGGCGCTGCAGTGCTTGTACTGTCCTGCCCTGCAACTTGCTACCAGTTGTGGGGGCTGGTATTCCAGGGTTTTAGCTGAGGACCTGCAGAGGCCCTCTTCAGCCCCAAGCCCCAAGTGCTGAGTTCTGTAGCGATAATGGAAAAGAAAATGGAAAGTATAGGGATTATATAGGAGTCATATAGTGATTATAGGGTGTATATTGGAGTTAGTTGGGGCCAATGGACAAGAAAACGGAAACTACTCTAATGGGTTATCAAAACCCCATGGACCCTGGACTCAAGACGAACAAGGCCATCTCCCACTCGATGCAACCGGATGTATCATCCCTTTACCCTTCACCCCAAACCCTAATATACCATAATAAACTCTAATCTACACCCTAATATACCATCAGATACCCTAATATTCTCATACCCAAATATACCCCTAATATATGCAGCTGAATCTCTTTTTCTGAGGCAGGAGCTGCTTTCACAACCTGCACAAGAGCAGTCCGATGAGGACTCTCGGATCTCGGGCCCGGGGACTTGCTTCAGGGGTTAAGCGCATGTGAGCGGCGGACTAAAGTTAGGTTGGGGGAAGTCCTATGAGGTGATATATAGGGGGTTTTCCGGGGGAATGTTGAGGAATGTACTATAACTTTAGTAGTCCAGGGCCCATTTTTTTTTTTTATAGATTTGGGTTGAGATCATCGTATTCTTTTTTGGCTGTGATGTCTTATGCGAAGGACATTATCTTGCAGGGTTCAACCACCAAAAACTTGCTCCAATGGGTATTCGGAAAGCTCCCAACATCCCAAATCCTAACCCCGACACCCTAAACCTTGAATTCTAAGCCCTTAGCGCTCTAAGCCCTTCAATCCCAAACCCCCAACACCTTAAACCGTAAATCCTAATCTCTAAGCCCTTCAACCCCAAACCCCCAACGCCTGAAACCTTAATCTTAAGCTCCAAGCCCCTAAACCCCAAACCCCCAACGCCCCAAAAAAGGACGTCCATCATGTGGACATCCTCGAGCAAGCACGCCGCGAGGCTTGGCTCCCGTCGTCTTCTGTCATTTTTTTGTTCGTACTACTGTGGGTTATTCTATATTAGGGTTTTCAATATATGGGTTATGTAGGGATAATGTAAAAGAGAATGACAAACTTCTATGTAGGGTTTAGGGTTGAGGGTTTGGGTTTAGGGTGTGGGGTTGAGGGTGTAGGGTACCCCTAGGGCCCCATGATTCGGCCCCACGGTCTCTAAACAGTTTCTACATTTTGGCTGTTCCGTCAATTGCGAGTCTTGCAACCATTGAAAGAAATACCAATGGTAATGATAGTAAGAATTTGACAAGGAGTAGTCATAATGTAGGAGAATTGAGAATATTGGTTTAGGGGTTTGGGGGCTTAGAGTTTAGGGTCTAGGGTTCAGGGCTGGGGGATTCTCAAGAGAGGGATCCTTAGGGACCTTAGGGGTATATGGGGATGACAGGTAGTTCAGGTCCAGAACTTGGCAGAGCAAGGCTTTAAATTGAAAATGGGTGGTTGTCAAAATTATGGTCCCTTTTGGGTACCCTAAATATTAGGTGCCGTACTATAATAGGGACCCAAAAAGGACCA
>CAJNIZ010022592.1:49375-71104 GCA_905231905.1 Symbiodinium pilosum
ATTTTGACAATCCCCCATATACTGTTATCGTCATGAGAATGAGCTGCCGTACCTTTGGCTTGTGCAATGCTATGGCCGCTATCATTCTCATCTTTCGCTACTGCTAGCACTGCAGCCTATTGTTGCGCTCATTCTACATCTTTACCCTGGCTTTACTTCTCGTAAAAAGGGGCCGCCCCCTGCATGCCTGTTACCCCCAAAAGAGCCATTGTGAATGTTAGGTTTACTAAGGGAGCGTCGAGGGTGGACGTGGGGTTCCCTTGGTAGTTCAGCCTAGTCTCTATTATCCTCCCTTAACAGGACCCATGTCCAGTTATTGTATGGGACATTTTGACTGTGGCTCATATATCTCTAAGGTCTTCAGGGTATCCTTGTTTCGAGAAATTCTCAAACCCTACACCTAAAAGTATGCCAAGTCACGACCACTCAGGTGCTGCGTGCGCTGCCTGCGTGGCCGTAGCGCTCCCGGCGCTCGGGTGCTTAGCACGCCTGCAACGTGGTTTAGGGTTTAGAGTCTCATGGGTGCTCTAAGTAGCCCCCTTTGGTATCCCTTAACAGGGCTCTTGTAGAATAACATTTTACTTTTTTATGGTTTCCTGGGCCCAATATCGATACAAAAAGATCTTTTTTAATGGTATTTCAACAAGAACCCAGTTAAGTGTTCCCTTAGTTAGCCTAAGTGATTAAGCCTGAACAAGGGGGAACCCAAGGTGGGCTAGGGCAGGGCGTGGGTAGGGGACCTAGGATCCCTTTCCCACATTCCGTCTAGTACTTCGGGTTTGGGGTTTGGGGTTCAGGGGAACGGATTCCTGCATTTGTCGGTTTACCGTTGGAAAGCGGATCCTGGGTTGCTGCTAAGGAATTTGACTAAGTTGGCATATTTAGGAAACCCCATCACTGACTACATACCCATAATAAGGTAACCTAAACTAAGTTCCTTAACAGCAACCTGTATCTCAGGCAAACTTCCGCATGGGGTTCAAGGTTTGGGTTCCTACAGAGTTTCAAGTTTCCTGGCCAGAGGTTTAGGAAAAAGGATCCCCATCTGTATTCCTAGTATAACACTATTAATGAGGGGAGATTGGCGAACCCAAGGTATTTCCAACGGTAGAGCGGCCTCCCACATTCTGATTTATGGGGCTAGCTGTTTATTTCCAAAGATGGAGAGTGCCTGTTGTACCCCGCAAATGCAATACTTCCGAACACTGATCCGTGTTTTTGAAAACCCCCATGCTGCTTTGCCCGCGAAAACCCTTTTCTTGCCAAATCCCTAAACCCTAAACCCTAAAACCCTCCAAGGTTCAGAAAACGCACATGTAACGGTGTTGAGCCCAGAAATTCTGTGTCGAATCCCCGGGTATCAACTGCTGCACCCAGCAGAATTACCATGATCTGCTGGGTATGCCCCTAGGATATTTAACATTGTCCCTAATGGCTCTACTAAGGAACCCTATGTATTAATATTTTTCAATGGGTTTTAGGGGCCAACCCAGCCTGTTGTTGTCCGGATTAGTGGGTGGGGGAACAACCTCACAAGTACCCATGAAGCCCCAGAAATCAGGAGCCTAGGAGAGTATGATGACCCCAACCCCTAAACGCACCAAAACCCCAAACCCTAAACCCTAAGCCCTAACCCTTGTCTTAGTCTTGGTGCGCATCAATGAGGCTTTCCGCCCGTGGGTGGCCGGTAGAAGTGCAGCGCAACGAGGAGAACCGCTTTAGGGTTTAGGGTTTAGGGTTTAGGTGTGCCACCTCAAAATTTGTTCATACTTTGGTCAGTTTCGTAATGTTGTAGGAAACCAAGGCATGTTTATCTACATACTTATGACATGTATGTCAACATATATATATATGTATATGTATATATGTGGTAGTCGTTCAAGTTACATGTCACCAAGATGCCAACGAGGTAGGTTTCCTTTTCGATTAGGATCTCCTTTCGAGGAAACGTCTTCCGAATGCTCCCTCCTTCAACACGGACCTTCAGAACAACCTCGATATATATACATATATACACATACATATATATATATGTATATGTATATGTATATGTATATGTATATCTATATATGTATATATATATACATTTATGCATTGGTGTGACAGCCCTAAGCCCCTGAACCTTAGACCGCTACCAACGAATAGCGGAGTCTTGAGCCAGGAGAACTGTCCAAAGCGTCTTAATTCACCATCCGGATAGTAGGGATTAGGGGTTGAGGGTTTAGGGTTTAGGATTTAGGGTTTAGGGTTTAAGGTCTAAACTCCTTAAAAGGGGGATATATAGGGGATTATATAGGGGACTACTAAAGGGGTTATGAAGGGGGATACTAGGAGTTTAGACTATAGCTCATATGTTGGCAGTAAACTCCTTACATCTCTTTACCATGGTATGTTCCCCCTTAAGAAGTCAGATTATGGGCTATATCTTATTCTAATATACCCAGAGCCATATTCTATTTACTTAAGGGGGACTACTATGGCCTCTAGAGGGAACCATCACGCTTGTACATGAAAGCTAATTCGTAAGCACTTCAGTGCCGTCTTTTAAAGGGAAACCAGACACGCCCCGTCAAACCGGCATCATAGTAGGGAACCCAAGAGCCCAGGCCCTGCAGGGCCGTTTGAGGTTTAGGGTTTAGGGTCCATTTATTCAGGACAGTCCGGAACTGCACCGGAGTCTACTGTAAGCTTCAGCGTGCTTTGAGGTCCCTGCAATCCTACAGAAAAAGGCTTTCGAAGTCCTTCCCCGCACGAATTTCCGCAGCTTGGTTCCAGCCTCAAGCCCTAAACCCATTGTGTGTGAAACCTTGTATCCCGATGTTCAGGTACATCACATACAGCATTCATAAGCCCTTCCGCGAAATTATGGGCTCTCCGGGTGAGAAGCCTACACCCTCTACCTGAACCTGAAACCTAAAAGTCAAGATTGCTTTTCACCTGCAGGCGACCGTGCTGGATGAGACAGTCTACCCATTGTTTCCAGGTGCTCATTTGGTTTCCGGTTCAGGGTATGGAGATTAGGGCTTTGGAAGAAGATGAGGGAGTTGCACGATTGGTTGGTGGAGAATAGCTAATATAGGGGCCGAAATAATTACCAATATTATGGTTTCATATTCCTTCTGTAACTAAGGTTTATGATACCTCAAATGGACCCCAAAATGATATTGGTTATTATTTAGGCCCCTGTAGTATGGGCCCTCGACTTGTTTCAACGGGGCATACAGCACGTATGTCGGAAAGCGAGGGGCACTCCAAACAAGCTGGGTTGCTGTCAAGCGGCGTAGACTACTTAGAATACGTCACTAGAATGCGGGAACCCCACTGCTTATGTATCAGTAGATTATCTACCCATATTATGGTTACCTAATTTCAGTTCCCTAAGAGCAACACACAAGGCCCATGCTTCGACACTAGCCTTACATCATGCGGAAGCTCTGGAGGTATGAAATGCTGGGGCATGTGAATTCCATTTCTGTGTTCGTGCTGCCAGTTTCTACGATGGTGCTTCTGATTGATCACGGCGATTTCCGCATTTGGTTTGTGTTGGCTTTGAGAGTTTCACTTCCTTCTCTAGACCCAAAGGCTGCAAACCCTAAACTCCGGAATGTCTTCTCCCAACAGCCCCAACGCAGATCACTAGAATGTTCAACTGCTCCGAAGCCCTGACGCTTCACCCTCCAGCCAGCAGCTGTTCTAAGTGTTTTGGCTACACCCTGAACACTAAACCTGAAACCCCACACCCTAAACCCCATCTAGTAGTTTCCATGTTCTTTTCCATTCCCCTTTTTTCTCCTTATTTCACCTCTTTACCCCTAGGTCGGCAAGCCCAAACCCTATACCTTGCCGGCCCCTGAACCCTAAACCCTAAACCAGAAGCCCCTAAATCCTAAACCAGGATCAACGTTAGGGATTCTTTATAGTTTTTGGACAGTGGTCACTCCACGCGATAACGCTGGGCGTGGCTCATAGACAAGGGCGCGCTTTTATACTTTTTGGGGTGTGGGGTCCGTCATATTTATGCCAAAAGTCTCCGTTTTTCTTCCTAGGATAATGTGGGCTAAGAAACCCCTAAAGCCTGAACCCTAAATCCCAAACCCTGAAGCCTAAACGTCTAACCCCTAAACCCCTGAACCCTAAACCCCTAAACAGGCATGCCACAGCCCGAAGTTGGCTGGGCCAAATGTATCACCAACGCTGCGGGGCGCTCGGGCTACCTTGGTGTGGCAGGAAGCAGGGGGGTCGAGGATAAAAGGGATATATAGGGGAATGGAAAAGAAAGTGGAAACTACTATGTAGGGTTTAGGGTTTAGGATTTAGGAATCGGGTTTAGGGTTTAGCGCTTTCCCTTGCAAGCTATACGGTGGAGACTAAAGTTCCTGCATGACTCTAAGCACCTTTTACCTTGGGAATAACGGTACTATGCTATACTAAGTTCATGCAGGATGTTTCATCAACAGCAGGGTCCTAGCGTCCTGTTTTAGTTTGAGGGTCGTAGGGAACAGCTGAAGACACGGGTACGATGTTCTTCATCAACGTCGGTTCCGTTGTTCTTTTTTGCCCAAATTGCTGTTCAGCAGGAGCTTCCTGTCAAAGGCCCCTGCAAGAATTCAGCCGCCGTGTCAAAGCGAGTGAGGTTTGTACTTCACATTTCCTGAGCCCGCTTTTTGGAGGGGTTCCAACATTAGAGGTCTCTTTCTTGGAAAGCCCGACAGGAAGGATGATCGTATATTGGGGGTTCCAAAGCGGGGCCCCCAATTGTAGTAACCCCAATGTCTTCTTTGATGATCATGGGCTGTGAAGCCCCAAGAAACCGTCCGGAAGACACTTCCACTCTGAAAGGTGGTCCGCGAGGGCCACAACCCGGAATCCAAGAAGGTGAGGAACAAGGATTCAGGAATTGAAGACTTTCGAGATTCGGTTTGGACATTGGAGCTTGAGCTTACATGGTTAATGCGAACGGTGATGATATCTCAGGGTTTGGCATTGCGAGAGCTAAATGGGGGTTTCCCAAAATTAGGGGTACATTTTTGGGGGTCCCAGTATTAAGGATCATAGTATTTTGGGGTCTATATATTGGGGTCCACCTCTTTTGGGAAATTACCAAAGGAAGCCCAGAGGCCGTTAGGCCATAGCGGCGTTGCAGGTTCGTAGGGAACAAGGGCTAGGTTTTCAGCGAGTGGGCGTGGGTAATTACAGGTCCGTGTCCGGCGATGCATGGATGCGTCTACTTGGAGGCTTGGTAAGGACACTTACAACTCCTATGAGCCATGTAATATTCACCTACTTACTAAGTCCCCCTGAACCTCCAAGTAGGGCCTAGGTTAAAGGATCTCTTTGCAGCGAGAGTTGCTTAAGGTCCAGGCACCATCGGTTTCAGGCATTCGGGGCTATCAGCTTGATGGCGTGTGTGGATCTGGCTCTAGATCAGCTCTGGCAAAGTTCCGAATCATTCCTTCTACCACCCTCTCGCCCCCATGACCCTCTTGCCCGAGCTTCGATTTCAGAGAGTGTTGCAATGCAAGCGTTTGCCCTTCACGATGGCGTGCTTGTCCGCTCCCCTAAAACACAAACTCGGACTTGGACTCTCCCCCTAAGCTTCCCACCCCATAGGAAGCGACCGAAACAGTTTAAGCTTGCCACTACAAGTTTTCAACTGGCTTTCTTTCGCTCTTACCCGCTCCCCACCGGGTGGTATGAGAGTTTCAGGAAGTTACAAGTCATGCTTAGTTGCCTTCGTACTTAGGGAGTGCTGCATTCTGGACGACCCTTCCAGTTCGGAAACCTCCAGTATATAAGGCGATTTGCTTTGGTGGCTGCTTATGGGAGTTTCTACAGGCAATCCCTATGTACTAATAAGAACCCCCTCAGATGCACTTGCTATCCCTAGCCTGAGATTTCTTGGGGGGAGCCAACATTGACCTATTACTCGCGGCCTCGGAAGTAACCCAACAGCGTGTCGCGGCTGCTGACGGTCCTGCTCTGGCCTTGGATGTCAACCTACTTAGCAAAACAGGCTTCCAGAAGGCCGGAACCTCCAAGCACATCACGTCATGCCCCGTCCCCGCTACAAATGCGGCCCTCGTCGGTGCTGCCTTGGCCTCCGTCGGGATGCCCATAAGACTTCAGGAAGTAAACCCTAAACTGTTTGAACTCAAGGTGGTCATGGGGTGGGTTGACTTGCTACGCACCGGTGCAAGCGGCCTGGGTGCGTCTCCCACACCAGCGAGCACCCTAAGCCGTGAGCACACCCAAAACTCAACACCCCGAACCCCAACCCGCCTGCCGCAGGTTGCAGTGATTAGAGAGGATGCGCAGATAAAGATCGCCGAAGTTCGGGGTCGGCGGGTGAGGGCCTTGGTGCTTTGCAACCACTCAGGGTTTAGGGTTTATGTAGGGTTTAGGGTCTTGGATATATACAAGGCTTAGGGTGAAGGGTTTCTATAGGGTTTAGGGTTTAGCTGGATGCTAGCACATCTCTTCATGAGGGGTACTGGTATTTTCGGTGCTCTGTTTAGAGGTCACCGGTGTGTTGTCAGTTGCAGAGTATCACAAAAGCGGTGAAGCAAAGGACCAGGATTGAGTCCAAAGAGCAGGAAGCTTTCCTAAGAAAGCTTATATCGCGGCTTGGCATCTAACAGCCTGCCTGGCCGCTTTCTCTGCGCCAGCAGGTCATAAACTGCCAAACAGCGAAATGCTCCGCAGGGCCGATTGGAATCTTGCATCGCCAATCTACACCTGCGGCGCATACAGAAGTTTCCTGCACACTTTATCCCTAACCCCGAAACCCTGAAACCTAAACCTTGAACCCGTAGAAGCAGCTAGGGAAGCTTAACGAAGAGCTTCACAGAGTACTGGCCGTAAGGCAAACACAAGGCGCATGGATGGACCTTGTGCAAACGGACACTATTGTTTGTTGGGCCTCTGGTGTGATTGCGTTTGTGTTTCTGGGTGAGGTTGGGTTACGGACGTGTCTGCACCCCAGCCTGTGCAGCAACTGGGTAAGTCATACTGGCATCTAATAGCCTGCCTGGCTGCGTCTTCCAGAAGGCAGGTTACAAAATGCCAAAGAACGACCAGCAATGCGCCTTGAGCAGTTGGGACTTCAGACCCTGGACTTGCGTCTGGCGAGGTTGCTAACATTTGGAAACTGTTTCGTCACGTGGCGACAGAAGCACAACTTGCTTCATCTGAGGCCTCGAGTTGTCGCACAGCTCAACACACCCTTTGTGAGCTCATCACATTGCAGCCAACAGACCAGTTGGCGTGTCTCATGATGCCAAACGTCTTCACATCGGCTTGCATGCTCCATGCATTTCAACAACCCCACACTCCCAACCCTGCCTCGAACGTGCTGCGGGAGCTTGTTTGTGGTAAGCGACTGACAATGACTATGACATACTATGACGCTAGCGGCTGCTGCGGCTGCTGCTGCTTCTCCTCGTGTTACTACGATGACTGTTACTATTACTTCTGCTACTACTACTCCTCCTAATGTTTAGGTGACAATAATAACCCCGCCCCCCCAGAACTTGTGTTGCAATTTGGCCTTGCGGAAGGGGGGGGGGGGTCGCAATAACAAATGACGGGGACATGGGTAGGACCAGGTAGTGCAGCTCGTACTACTAGTAGGACAAGTAGAAGGGAATCCATTAAAATCGGGACGTTGCCGGCCGGACAATTATATTATTCCCACCCCATTATTATTGCGATTTGTACTTGTTCAAATATTTTCGGGCTCCAAAGTTGTTAGAAAGCAGATTTGATTGTCAGGATTTTTCCCAGCCGGCAACAAAACGCTATTGTCGCTATTGTCACACTTAAAAATTACTCCTACTCCTTCTCCCACTCCTACCCTTACTCCTACTCCTACTCCACTACGACTGCTACTGCTGCTACCACTACCACTGCCATTGTTATTGTTATTCTTATCGCTATCAAACGCTGAGCTACAGGCTAAACCCTAAACCCTAAACCTTAACCGTGTACAGGCTATTGTGGCATGCCATCCAGGTTCGCATCACGGAGCCCGTCGAGGGCTGGCTCTCGACCATGTCCAATGATGGCCGGATCCTCGCAGTCTTCTGGGTTGCTGTTAAGGAACTCAAATGGGGGTTTCCCAAAATTAGGGATACCATTCTGGGGATCCCCATAATAAGGACTATAGTATATTGGGGTCTATATTGGGGTTCTTTATTTTGGGAAACTACCAGATCAAGTTACCAGAATAAGGAAACCCCATCATTTACTACCTACCCATGTCAAGGTAACTTGAGTTAAACTCCTTAACAGCAACCCGCTCTTATTCCATCGGTGTCTTTAGACTGATGTCCCATGTTCTAGACCGTCAGAGCTGAGCAAAACTTATGTTGTCCCCGTGGTGAAAGGGTGGAGTCGCAGGACAAGTTGCTTTTGCTCTAATCTTGCCAGTTCAGATATATGCGAGTTGATTTAAGCGTCCTGTGGGGAAACTATCTCGGGATCCTTTACATCTTAAGGAAAATGTAGAGGAAATGATTTTCCATAGTGGTCATGTCGGGAACAGGAACTTCGATCAACTGCAATTTATTCCTGAGTCCTCTGGCCCTGCACAGCTCTAAATCGCCACCGCGAGCGTGCTGTAAATGATTGCTACTGCAGGTACCGATTTAGTACTGCCCCCAGTTTGTAACAATTGGAGAATTTTCATGTTTGTAATATAGTGGTTTTTGGCCCTGGCTTCGAATCAACTCCCCCATACAGTACAGGAAATCTCCAACTCCCCACCAGCAGTAATAGCACAATTAATGTTGGTTGGGCTGTGAACATCCTTTTTTGCGAAGGGATTTGGACTCCACGTGCCAGGGAAGTTCTTGCTTAGCTGGGAGAGCTCGAGGATGACTACCAGTTTGAATAGTACTGGGATTATAGGGATTATATGGGGATTATAGGGGTTATACAGGGGTTATAGGGATTATATAGGGATTATAGGGATTATATAGGGATTATAGGGGATATATAGGGATTATAGGGATTAGCTAGTCACTGGGCAAACTATGAGGGCCTCGCCCCAAATACAAATAGTGGTCCCTTTGGAAGATGGTCCCCAAATTGCTGAGAAACGCAAAAGGAATAGTAACAGTACTTCTAATAATGGCCATAGTAGTCAGACTAGCAATCGTAAAAGTTTTAGTAACAGTAATTGTAATAGCAATAGCAACAGTAATCATAATGGTCCCGGCTTTCCCTGGCTCAATTAACCCCACCATGAGGCCCTGAGACCATGTGCCCACACCCAACGTCTGGGCAATTTCCTAAAGTGACCCTAGTTGCGTGGCCCCAGAACTAAGTGCGAACAGGGTTTAGGGTTTAGGGTACATCTAATATTCAAAGTAAGAGCAGTCATAGTGATAGTTTGCTACCACGAAAGACCAAGAATGTTTAGAGAAGCCCACGTGTCATGGGCATGCAGCTGTTGGCAAGGAACACCATCTGTTTTTTGTGAAAACATTCCAGGAAGGTCTGACCCTTCATCGTGATCTCGATGGTTTCAACAACTTCCGAATTCTCGCAACCTCATAGGCCCAGAACCAACACTATACGGGGGTTTCCCAAAATTAGGGGTCCCTTTTTGGGGTCCCTCTAATAAGGAGTATAGAATATTCTGGTCTACATTGGGATCCCTTCATTCAGGGAAACTACCATACCATACCTACCTAACACCCTAAACCCTAAACCCTAAAACCCTAAACCCTAAACCCTAAACCCTAAAACCCTAAACCCTAAACCCAATCCTACGTGCAGGCATTGAGATTGTGAGAAGCCTGAAAACAGATCAGCTCCGCAGCGAATGCCTGGGACCTACAAACTCTGACATAGGGTCGAGTCTAAACTCCTTAAAAGGGGGTTGTATGTAGGGGATTATATGGGGGACTACTATAGGGGTTATAAACTCCTTAAATATATATATATATATGGGTTATATGGGGATAATGGAAAAGCAAATGGAAACTACTATAATGAGTTATATAGGGTAGAGTCTAAACTCCTTAAAAGGGGTTTCTATAGGGATTAGGGGTTTAGGGTTTAGGGTTTAGGCTTTAGGGTTTGGAGTCTAAACCCCTTAAAGGGGGTATATAGGGGATTATATAGGGGACTACTATAGGGGTTATTAAGGGGGATACTAGGAGTTTAGACAATGGTTCACATAGGCTAGAGTCTAAACTGCTTAAAGGGGGTTGTATGTAGGGGATTATATAAAGGTTTAGGGTTTAGGATTTAAGGACCATTATAGGGCTCATTAAGGGGGATGCTAAGGTTTTAGACTATATGTCACATAGGGTATGTGGGTTGATTTCCAATAGTTCATCAAGATCATCCATGGCATGCAAGTCCATTTTCGTGCATTCTTACAAAAGATGACATTGTCTCGGGGGGTTTTATGCAGGGGTGCATCATGGTGCAAGATGTCTTCCTTCAACAGTCTTATGGCTAGGGTGTTGGTAGGGTTTTAAAGGACCCGAGCTAGACATCAGATTGAACAAGGGCATCTGTCAAAGGTTGTGTTTGCGGGAAACCCTACATGAGCAAGTGTCAAGACTATTGACCCAAGAAGCCCCCCACCTCCCCCAAAAACTTTTTATGCTGCTTGCTCATGAACAACCCCCTAAACCCTAAACCCTAAACCTGTAAGATGATTGGTATCCATCAATTTCCGAAGGCCAAGACCCTAAAGAGGCGGGTCAAGCCAAAGTTATCTTCACTCTTCTGGACCTTTAGGGTTTAGGGTTTAGGGTTTAGCGTGTCGGCCCTACTTGTCCTGAAATACTCTGAACCTATCGTACATTAAGGTGGAACCCAGAAGGGTAATAAAGTTTGGCTACTGCCCCCACTCATTCACAGCTGGATTTCATAATATGAGTACAGAGCCCTTAATATGACCCCTGTTATGAACAGCTAATGGGTGGGGGCCGGACACAAAGTATAGTGTAGGGGGCTTAGTTTGGGGAGTCCATCATGTTGGCTCTGATTGTAGAAAGATGCCTCAACTCGATGCCTCTCATGTTCATTTTAGAGTTTAGGGTTTAAGGTTCAACCTTAACCTTGCGAGCCAAGTTTCAACTATTCTCTTGAGCAAGTTGCTAACGACCTCACCCGTCCTCACTCCATGGTTCATACATGTAAGGTGGTACAGATCGGCAGAGTTTCAGGCACACCAAAATGTGGTTCATGTGAAAATTCACATAGATGGGGGAGCCACAAGATAGTATTATCCCTATCATTCAGGAACCCCCAAGAAGGACCCCTACTTCCTCTAAACCCCAAACAGGCAATGGTAGACATTGAGCTAATTTCAGGCAGTTCTCTCAACCTGATTCAAGCTGTTGCTCAGTCCGGAGAAGCACCGCCGACCCCCTCCCGGAGAATGCCAGCGTGGGGGACTGGAGGGTTTTGTGGGTTTCTTCCCAGGCGCACATAGGGGTTTCCATAAAATTAGGGGTCCGCTTTGTGAGGGTCCCTATGAAAAGGACGTGGGAAAAAGCGGGGACCTCAAATGGTAGGGATGCATGTTTGGGCGCCCTCGAAATTGATAAGGCGGGGGGGGATTTTGAGAAAGTTTGGGGTTCAGTCTTGGGGGTGTAGGCTTTGTCCATGGCTCCGGTTACTTCAAGCTTCGATATTATGCATATACATATCTATACATGTACATATTGGGTATGAGGTTTGTGTAAGGTACGCGCCCTTGTAGTTCTCCTAGACTTTGGGTTTGAAGCGAGTTTAGGGTTCAGGGTCAAACCCGCCCCCCCCCCCAATAGCCCTGGCAGAATTGTGGGTCTTCAAGGGTTTGGAACCCTATGGGCTATTGGTACCAGGAAATTCAGGTGCGGTCAGGGTGGGGTTACTCTTGCCCAGGGTTCCAGTGTGCTTAGAGGCCTTCCAAAAAGATAAAATCCCCCTTAGGTAGATAGAATTTGGTTTGGGCATATTATAATAAGATCCCCATATATCGCATATTCTATCTACTTAAGAGGGACTATAGCACGCACTCGCACTGGCAGGGATGCGGAACGGCTTTGCAAAAATGTGGCCTTGGAACAGGACATGGTTAAGAGCCCTATGAAGCTCAAAATCTGCTGATCGTGTGTTGTCCTAATGGTGCTCGTAGCAAGCAAGTAGCCAAGCAATTTCCGCATTCGCTGCAACCCATACGTTAGCCTTGAGGAGCACTGGGTGTTTCCGGTGCGTATCGGAAGCTCTACCAACATGGAGTAAGATTCTATCTTCCTTTGGAGTGTAGTCATGTATAAAAGAATATACTGTTACTGGGTTCGACCACCAGAAAAACGTACCCTACACCTTAAACCCTACACCCTACACCCTCAACCTTACAACCTACACCCCAATCCCTGAACCCTAAATCCTACACCCTCAACCCTACACCCTAAACCCTAACCTTACTCAGGTGCAGGAGGGCGTGGAGCGTCTCCAACAGGAGCTGATGAAGTGCTTGCCTCGGTTCGGTACAGGTGAAAAAATTAGGGGTGGCTTTAAAAAAAGGCTTAGGGATTTGGGTTCAGGGATTAGGGTTCAGGGATTAGGATTTAGGGTTTAGTGGTTCCTCAAATGAGTCTGTAGCACTTACAGTAAGATGCCAACGCATCAGGTTTTTTCCCGATCTCGTGAAGGGGGAATGTGGCAGGTTATCAAAATCGTGTTCTCTTTTTAGGTCCCCAGCAAAATGTGCTCCCTAATATTCAGACGTTCAACAAGAAGTGACAATTTTGGTACCTCCTGCCCTTGGAAACATGGTAGCATGGTATACTGAGATCATGTGGGATTGTGTGTATCAACATTATCCTAAGGCGTGCAACATTTTCCCATCAAGGGTAGAGCTTAGATACTGCACTCAATCATGAACAGTGGAATAATGCTTATCATATAGCTATACAAAGCACTTAGTATGCTCCCTAAACCCTAAGCCCTAAAGCCCAAAACCTAAAGCCTAAACCCTAAACCCTAGACTGTTCATGCGTGGGGGCAGGACCCAAGGTAGAGCCCCAGAAGTCTCCTGATACAACCCTGCAGAGGCCTGAGCACGAAGCTCAAAATCTGAGACCCTACGCTGTATCCAGTTTAGGGTTGGGTTTAGGGACAGTAACCCTAAGCCCTCAGCCCCAAACCCTTGACCCCAAGCCCCACCTTACTGGCGCTTAAGGGGAGTTGAGGAGTCGAGCCCTATAAGTATGCCTATTTCTGATCCGCATAGAAGTATTACCCCTTTAGAATGCGTAGATTCACTCCCCTAGACCCTGGACCCTTAAGCGCTGAATATGTGGCCCTGCGCCTTTGACTCCAAGCCCCCTAAACCCCAAACCCCAAAGCCTAAACCCCTAAACCCTTAACCCCAAACCCCAGACCCCTAAACCTCAAACCCTAGACTCTAGACCCTAAACCCAGGCTCAAGGGCAAGGAAGGGAAGTTCATGGAAGCCCTGGTGCGACCCTCAGAAGGGGCCCCTGGGTTGGAGAGAGCTTTGCCACCTCGTAATTGGTATGGGTTTAGGGTTTAGGGTTTAGGGCGGGTTGTATAAGGAATGGATAATAGAAACTGGATTATGGCACGGGTTTATGGGGAGTTTAGGGTTAGGGTCCAGGATTTCTTTACTGGGGGTTAGTACGGAATGAAGGAAGGGAAAAGATCATGGACACAACTGTGTTATTTAGGGTCTATTGCGCTTAGCCTGGAATGAGTGAATAGAGCCCGCAAGTAGTCCTTATACGATCCTTCAGAAAGATCCCTGCAACCGATTTCCAAATTCTTGCCAAGCCCCTCGAAACTTTAGGTCCAGGGGTTTCCGGCGTTTCGAGTTTTCAAGGGAAAGGCACAACTCCGACAAATCTCCGGGTCAGTGGGACGGGTGAAAAATTTAGGAGTGCCCTTGAAGTGGTTTATAGGGGTAATATGGGGTATATAGGGTTTAGGGTTTAGGGTTTACACGCATCTCACGCATCCGGCCAGCAAATGCTTGAGTTTCTCCTGCGAGAGGGTCTTTTGTCTGCATGACGCTTTAGTTTGGCCTGCCTGCTGTCCGTTTGGGTCCATGTCGGAGGTGGCGCCGGGGACAGGCAGGAGCCCTGATACCTAAACCCACAGCACATACTTGGAGGATCAGGGGGACTTAGTAAGTAGGTTAATAATGGGTATAATTAAGGTTACTATATGGGTTATAGGGGTTATTAACCTACTTACTTAGTCCCCCTGACCCTCCAAGTAGAACCCCCAGGGTGGAACTGTCATGAATTTCAATGCACCTCATGAGCCCGTCTGAGTGGTTCCTCAGAATCCTTGAACTCTGGTGTGTTTTGATTGCGCGTTGGTAGGGGACACCCTCTAGGATGGAGTCCTAGTGTGATCCCTGGGGTTTAGAGTTTAGGATTTAGGGTTTAGGGTTCAGGGCCTGTAGAAACCTGAATGATATTGCCTGGGAGTACCGTTTAGGGCAATTTATCATGGGCCCAAGCCCCATACTCTAAACTCTAAATCCTAAACTCGAAACCCCGAACTCTAAGCCCCAATCCTGAACAGTTGTGCCCAATTGAGAACTTTAACTGAATTTGTTTAGGGTTCAGGGCTTAGGGTTCGGGGTATTTCTCACCCACTTATGATTGTACATAAAACGCAGGTTTTAGTTGGCATACGAAGACAGCTATCATTGGTACTTGGCTTATCCTAGATGCCTAAACCCTAAACCCTCAGCCCTAAACTCAGAACCCTCAACCCCAAACCTCCCCTATAACCCTTATAAACCCTTGATAGAACATGGGGTATATGGGGATCCCATTATAAGATACCCAACGCCATATTCTATCTACTTAAGGGGCACCATAACCCTAAACCCTAAACCCTAAATAGTAGTTTCCATTTTCTTTTCCATTATCCCTATATGACCCCAATATATACCCTAATATTCTATCTACTTAAGGGGGACTATAACCCTAAACCCCAAACCCTAAACCCCCTAAACCCCCTAAACCCTAAACCCTAAACCACCTCCAAGTATTACCGAATGGCAGCCCTGGGTCACTAGGAGCTCGCAGCTCGAAAGATCTCAGACAGAGCGAAGGCCAAGCCTGGCCGCAGAATCCTTGGTTTCATTGGGTTAAATGGTATAGGGTTTAGGGTTTAGGGTTTAGGGATTAGGGATTCGGGTTTAGGGTTTAGGGATTAGGGTTTGGGGATTAGGGTTTAGGGATTAGGTTTAGGGTTTAGAGGTATCCCGGACCCCCTAATTAATAAACACCCCTCGCCTCAATGGAGATTATAATGGGGTCCTGATATTAAGGCCCTTAAAAGGAGGGAGTCTATTCATCATGGGTCTACATTAAGGAACCTAATGTCAGTTACCATGTTATAGTAAATGATTCGGTTCCCTTGTTATAGCACTGGGTTGAGGAACTTGAAGTCAAGTTACCTTAGCAAGGAAACCCTCTTATCCATGCTATATACCCCCAGAACAAGTGGGGACATTTTAAGATAAGGCCACCTGGGGATCCTCCCGTAAGGATATATGATTGTTCTCCGAAATTCGGGGTACCGTTTTGGGTGTCACTATACCAAGGATGATCGTATTTTTGGGTCCATCTTGGGGTCCCCCCTTATTTTGGGCAACTACCACATAGGATTTATATGGGAGTCTGAGGTTCGTTTTCTTAAGCCATTTCAATAGATCCAGTCAGGACACACCCACATCTCACCCACATGTCCCTATAGGTTGTGCAAGGCATCTGGTGGGCTCTAGAAGTTGGGTTGCTGTTAAGGAACTTAATGTCAGTTACCATATTATGGGTATATAGCATAATAGGGTTTCCTTGTTAAGGTAACTTGAGTTTAAGTTCCTTAACAGCAACCCAGGAAATGTTGACACAGCTCAGGATCAGCATGCCCTGCATCTTCCTGAGCCCCCTCAACTGGTTCTTGGCAAGTCAGGGTATGTAGAACCCAACTATGACTATGGCTGTAACCCGATCTCGCCCCATTTCTTGAGAACTTAAGGGCTCGTAATTGGGTGATAAGTACAGTGCAAAAAATAGGCAAAGAAGGAAGTAGGTCATAATCTCAGGTTGAAACCATGGGCCCCTAACATAGGCCCTTAACTCCGGGACCTTATTTACCTACTATGTACCCTATATGTATCTTTAAGGGTACCTAGAATCTCTCTAGAGGCCTAAGGGCCCGTATTAGGGGCCCATACTTCCAACCTTAGACATAACCATCCCCACCCTCCAAGTTCCCAGCTGCCTTCCCGAAGCTAAGATGGAGCCCCATATGAGGGTTTAGTGGGGGGGTAGATAGGGGTTTATATGGGGGGATTATATAGGATTCAGGGTTTAGGGTCGAAACTCCTTAAAGGGGGGTATAAAGGGGATTATATTGGGGAGTATTATAGGGGTTACTAGGGGGAATACTAGGAGTTTAGACTATGGCTCATATAACATCCGTTTAAGATGACAGTACGCCTTTTTGCATCCCACCTGTCGGAAAGTCTAGACGCTAGACTTTGTATGCCCCCAGGTATTCAAGTGTATATACCCTCTTAAAGGGTTCGCCATGTTAGTCTTAAACCGGTAACCCTAAACCCCTACACCCTCAACTCCTAAACCCTAAGCCCCTAAAGCCTCAACCCCGTAAACCCTAAACCCCTAAACTCTAAACCCCTAAACCATCCTAAACCCCAAAACCCCTAAACGCCTAAACCCTAACCCCTCTGGAAAAGGGTAAACTTGGGGCAGGTCCATGAGCTCACGGATGCGGCCACCGACAGCACCCTACAGGCGCGGAGGGTTCACTCGTGGGTGGGTAATGTAATGGATTTCTAGGGTTTAGGGGTTGGGGGTTGAGGGGTTTAGGGGTTGAGGGGTTGAGGGTTTAGGGTTGAGGGTTTAGGGTTTCTAGGGAGATGTGCAAATGGGTCTCTTAGGATGTATGTAATACAGGATATACGTATTGGGCTTCCAGGGATTTCTGAGATGGGGTTCTAGGGATACGTGAGGTGGTTTGTTTTGATTTTTGGTGAGTGTGTATACGGGCTGGTAAGTGTGTATGTATATGTATATACATAATGGGTGTCTGGGGCCAAGTGACAACAAACAACATGGAAGAGATGGAAACTGGGCTTCTGTTCGACTGTAGGGCACCTGTTCAAGCAGAACAGGGTTTTGGCTCATCTTTTACCGTTGTTTTATGAGGATTGCTTAGGTGGAGGGGCCTGTAATAGCAATATGAGAGGAGTATAACAGGACCTGAACGTAATCAACATTATCCATTCAGTCACGATGACTGGGTGGGGAGGTCTACTTGAAGGATTTAAATGGAGTGTTCTTGAGAAGTACATTGCGACCGCAGGGGTGGGGGGCACATTAAGGGCACCTGTTTCTGGCTCCACTTGCGCGTTTGGCACGTGGGGCAAGTGGCTCAAGAGGGAGGCAAGTGAGGCAAGTGGGGCTACTCGTGACAAAGCCAACTGGGGCAAGTGGGTTGAGTGGGGCGATTGGCCGCAGACCGTTAATCCCCCAATGCCGACACTCTCGACAAGTATTCAAACGTCTCCGTTAGGGGCGTCGAAGATGAAGAGTAATGTCACAACCGGCATAATGATTGGTAAGGGTTTAGGGGATATAGGTACCCATTGGGGGAATGTTAGGGTTATATTGGGGGTTTATTGGGATAATAGAAAATAGAATGGAAACTACTATTTAGGGGCTAGGGTTACGCTGCAAGTTTTGCGAGGTCCGACACGGGACTCGAAGCCCAAGGGTACAAATCTTAAGGGTACAAACTTTGAGTCTCTGATGGCAGATTTGCCCGCACCTTTGAGAAGATCCGCGTAACAGGCGCCCTCGGTGAAGCTGTCATGGGAGCTTCTCCACTTCGGGGGTAAGGACGTCTACCCTAAACTTCAAACCCTGAACCACCCCCCAGAAAAACTAAACCTTAAGCCCAGCCCACAAACCCTAAACCTCCCCGTCCCTGTCTGTCTCCATGACCCTAAACCCTAAAATCCTAAAACCCCAAAACCCTAAAACCCTTAAAACCCTTTAAAGCTAAACCCTAAAACCTTAAGAACCCTAAACCCTAAACCCATTATAGTAGTTTCCATTTTCTTTTCCATTATCCCCATATATCCATTATCCCCAGATAACCCCAATGTAACCCTAATCCCTAAACCCTAAAGCCAGGTTATCAACAGGATGGAGCAGGCCATGAGCCAGCTGGACTTTGGGAGGCCCAGAACATTCAAAATGATGGGTCAAGGTTGGGTATGGGGTTTAGGGTTTAGGGTTTAGGGTTTAGGGTTTAGGGTATGGCCCCCACCCCTGGGTAGGCTCCTGGGATATTTGACATTTTCCCTAATGGGTTTAATAAGGGACCCTATATACTAACTTTTTTCAAAGGGTTTTAGGGGCCAACCCAGACCCAGGTTTAGGTTTTAGGGTCTATAATATGGGGTCATGTTAAGGGTTTTCACCGTCATGCTATATATAGCTATTATCAGACCCTTATTGGGTGCGGGCAGCACCCAAGGTTTAGGTTTAGGGTTTAGGGGTAGTTAGTGCTAGATGAGCCACAAAAAGCCATTGTAATTTGTCGAGTATTCCATGTAGAGAGTGGGGATGCAGCATATATATATACACACACCACACATATGTATGTGTATATATATGTACAAACATAAAAAATGTGTATACATAGACTTCCCTTAAACAAGCAAAGGCCTTGTTTTACTTGGAGGATCAGGCGGACTCAGTAAGTATACGGTACAGCACCTATAACCCCTATAAGCCACGGAATGAACGCTAGTTATCACCATTCTGAACCCACTTACTGCGTCCGCTAGCCCTCCGAGCAGGGGCCCTAAACCCTAAACCCTAAACACTCTAAACCTCGGGTCAGCTGTAAACGGGGAGGCTTAATTCTGTTCTGTGGAATGTTTAGGTGCCTATGTAAGTAGAATCATGGAGAATCGCATGGAAAAATGGAAGATGACATGGAAAGTGGGGTTTATACAGGAATTTGTAGGGGTTGTTGGAAGTGGCCTATTACTTAGCACAATGTTTGGGGTGTGTCTTCCCCTGTGGTTATGCAAAGGCTATTTTACGCTTCATCATTATGCATGACGCAATGTTCAACTGCCGTTTTGGACGATGGCCCTAAACCCTAAACCCTAAACCCTAGAGCCACATTCATCCAGGGTCCTGACCTACCATGGCAACCTTACTTATCATAATTCAATTCGTTTAAGGGTTTAGGGTTTGGGGTTTAGGGTTCAGGGCTTCAATTTTTCGAAATTACCTGCATCTCAACTTACTAAGCAACTTCCCAAGAACCTTATGTTTTATCCCCAAAAGCCTGGAGGCCGGTGTAACCCTCTTTTAACTGACAGTCGTCTTTGTACTGACCTCTTGCGTTTTCATGTTCGTTTGGGGGAGTCTAAGCTGTTGACTTTGCACATATCTATATAGATATACATACGCATACTCCTACATGCCAGGATATGCAGCTATATACCCCCGAATAGCGCCTTAAAATATTCCAGTAACTTCAGCTCTCCCGCCCTCAGTGTGGATGTGAAGCGGATCACCGATGACTTCATGAATGGCAAGGCACCAGCTGATAGATGCAGGCTTTAGATTTTCACACGGCCATCCGGGGGTTGTAGAAGGATACATGGGGTCATACAGGGGTTCATGGGGTTATATGTGTGTTTCCCAAAATTAGGGGTACCTTTTGAGGGTGCCGATTAATACCAAGGGTTCGAATTTTTTGCGGCTATATTGTGGTCCCCCCCCTATTTTGGGAAACTACCATATAGGGTTCAAGGTCGAGGGTTAAGGTTAAGGGTTCAAGGTTTAGGGCTCGGGGATTCATGTTTCAGGCTTTGGGAACTCGACTTGGAGATTCAGGGTAATGGTAACCTAAGTGTACTTGTAGGTGTAACCTTAAACCCTCGCCCAATTTTGACCCCTTTGAGACCCTTAACATGGTTGTATTTGGGTGATAACGTGATAACTACAGGTTGACTTGGGGCAGAAGCTATTATTATGATGATTATTATCGTCAATATTGCTATTATCATGAATAGCCAAAATTATCATTATTGTTATTATTACCATCATTCTTACTATTATACTCGTTATCATGAGCAATCTCCGGAGCGGTCTCAATTCTCCACTGGAGTCACGTTCGGTGGCTAAGCTAGGACTGGGCCCTAGATCCTTTAGACGGGGGATGGAGGAAATCTCGCAATCTTGCACCACCTAGCAGCTCCTTTATAATGTAACTCCTTAGGTATAGTTTAGGTGGACCCCCACCCAGTAATAGTGACTATAAGGGATGATGGTAATTATATTAGGGTCCTCTTAAAGTCCTATTACACCACTATTGCAGGGTGGGGGGTCCTCCTAAGGTATAGGCTTCATTGAAATGCAGATCTTGTTATGGTCTTTGTTCAATGGATTTTGGGTTCCTTTGGAACATTGATGAGGGGCCGCAAAGTAAAGACCCCACCATATGAGCTATAGTCTACACTCCTTAGAGGGGCGTATGTAAGGGATTCTACAGGGGACTATATACTATAGGGGTTACTAAGGGGGATATGAGGAGTTTACACTAAACACTAAGTCCTCAAACCCTGAACCCTAAGCCCTAAATAGTAGTTTCCATCATCTTTTCCATTATCCCTATATACCCTAAACCCTAAATCCTAAGCCCTAAACCCTAAACCCTAGGTTTTTAAGGGGGATACTAGGAGTTTAGACTATAGCTCATATAGAAGATGGTGCAAGATTTTTTCATCCACGGTTTGTGAAACAGCCTGTCCTCGAAGCCTACGGGTGCCGCCCGGCAGTGAAACTCTAAAGCCTAAGGGCTTAGGGGTTTTTAGGGTTTTTAGGGTTGAGGGCTTAGGGTTTTTAGGGTTGAGGGTTTAGGGTTTTTAGGGTTTAGGGTTTAGGGTTTTTAGGGTTTAGGGTTTAGGGTTCGGGATTTAGATATGTCCACAGGTTTCTCAAACTCATACACGGTGTCCATTTATAATATGGTAGTAGCTAGTGTATTGACCTTACTGACTTCAGAGTTCTAGATTGGTGGACCTTGTAAATACTAGACACATGGTCTCGTTGTTAAGGATTATTAGGCGGGGAGTCAGCATACTCTGCTATGAGGGTTAAGGAGGAAGGGTGTTAGCATGTGCTCGGGTTCCTACATGAGACGCTGAGCGTAAAGCCCAGCGCTTGAAGCGATAAGTCCACTGTCATCATGAGCGTGAAGATTTTACCATGCATAGCACTATGGTAGTTTCCACAAGAGGGCCCAAATATATAGACCCCCAAATACTTTAACCCTTCTTATATTTACACCCGAAAGGGACCCCTGATTTAAGGGAACGCCGACTCCTTGCAGAAAGTCTAGCCACACGCTGAAGCCTAAACCCTAAACCTGAAGCTGGTGGCCAAGCCCAAGCGTGTTTGAGCGCCCCGCTGCAAGCCTCAGGATTCTCCGCATTGTTGACAGGGGTGTAGGGTTTGGGAATTTCAGGTTTATTGTGGTTGTGAAATTTGAGTTTTTATTTATTTTGAGGTTAAGGGTTAGGCTTGGATCCTGGAGCATCCTGGATCCCAAGTATTGGACTCCACCGGACTCTGATCTTTAAACTTGAGCGGACTGCAAACAAAGCAGGGTTTAGGCTTTAGGGCT
>CAJNIZ010022592.1:71204-83777 GCA_905231905.1 Symbiodinium pilosum
ATATATATATATATCCCTAAAAAAGCTTTCTAAAGCCTTCAAGAGAGCTGCAAAGCTTGAACATTGTCATGATCCAGGTGGACGTGTCTGGCTTTGCCAAGGACTGGATGTGCTATCAGAAGTTTGGGCAAAGGGTTGGCGAAGTCTGTACGTAACAGATAATGAAACCACCTGCAGGTGTAATTCAGACGATGCCTTTGGATGGAAGGTTTGGTGGCTGTCGCATTGTAGGCTCACATGGCAAAAGTCAGGTGACATTACTCCAAAAGGAGGATTAAAACCGAAAACCCTACACCTTAAACCCTATCACCATCCGAATGGGGTCCCTCCCCCGAAATCTCCTATCTACAGCGGTCAGGGATCATTGGGTGTACCCGTTGGGGGTGGGGTTGAGGTACTTTATGAACACTACGAACCCTAAACTCTAAACCTTTCGACCATCGTGGAAAGAAGACATATTTGAGATAGGGTTTCCCTAAACCCTCAACCCNNCTCAACCCTTAAACCCCTAAACCTTCAAACCCTGGAGGACCTTGCGAAAGACCTGGACCTAGGTGAGCCGGCACCAACCCAGGCCGTGTGAGTTAAGGGTTTTTGGGTTTTAGGGTTTTGGGGTTTTGGGGTTTGGGGTTTAGGATTTTAGGTTTTAGGGTTTTAGGGTTTTGCGGGTTTAGGGTTTTGGGGTTTAGGTTTTAGGGTTTTAAGGTTTTACGGTTTAGGATTTTGGCGGTTAAGGGTTTAGGGTTTCGGAGGTTTATGGTTTAGGGGTTTAGGGTTCAGGTCTTGGGGTTTTGGGCATTTTAGGGTTTACGGCTTCAGGGTTTAAGGGATTAGGGTTTTGAGGTTTGGGTTTCAGGACGTATTTGGGATTCAGGGTGTGTTTCCGAAATGTCCCTTGTATGACCCCTTGCTAGGGACCCTCTTAAGGGTTTAGGTTTTAGGGTTTTGGCCCCTACCCAGGAGAGCCCGATATCCTTCAATTAGGGAATGTACCCTACATCATATAAGGGATCCTAATTTGGGATCCTGATACGATTAGGGTATGTTCCCTAATTAGTTGACATTGGGTCTTCTGGCCCTCATGAACCCGACGCATTTTCTCCCCATGCCCATGGTGAATGGAGGAAATCTTCCACTGCTTGAGATGACCAACATGCTGTACTTAAAGGGTATACTTACTGGTTCAAGACTTCCTGCTTTCACAGTGGTGGCCTTAACCCTAAGCCTTAAATCCCAAACCCCAATTTTGGAAAACTGTGCTCCGAGCCGAATGCTGAACCCTAAGCAATCATCATTGGCGGGGCCCTAAACCGTAAATCCTAAATCCTAAGCCCTAAACCCTAGATTTAGTTTCCATTCTCTGTTCCATTATCCCTATATAACTCCAATATACTATAGTAGTTTCCATTTTATTTTCCATGATCCCTAAACCAACCTTTTGATCCTTTAAGATGGGCTTGTTTTCAGTATGCACGGTAGTTTCCAGTCCTTGAACGACCCAGCAGGCGCTCCCCAAAACCGGGCTTCCATCCATATTTCTCATTGCGGGAGGGTAGTTGCCCTCCAAACCCTCAACCCTAAAGCCCTAAAACCCTAAAATCCTAAACCCTAAAGCCCTGAACCCTAAAACCTTAAAGCTCTGAACCCTCAATGTTGTTTGGGGGTGGGTGGCTTTTAATGACGGCGGACTTGTTTTGCCAGGCCCCAGTCCTCGACATCGTGGCCTCCCCAGTTCGCTTGCTGGTTTGGGGTTTCGGGTTTAGGGTTTAGAAGGGTTTAGGGACCTAGCTTTTTTTTGGGTCGAGGGTTTTGGAATTGAAATGGAAACTGACGTCCATAATTTTTCACTTCTCGTAGGGTTCAGGGTTCAGGATTTACTTGCTGGTAGTTATTAGGCCATGAAGAAAGGGACAACAAGCTGGAAATGATCTTGCCATGAAGAGTCGAGAGTTTAGTGTTTAGGGCGCTTAGTGGGAAAGAGGGAATGGGTTATAGGACTTTTCACAAGGGAGCGTATGACGACTCCACGCGGCCCCATTCCTTTAAGCCCTAAACCCCTCAAAAGTAAGTTCAGTGATTCGGGGAGCTCGGATCCACTTCGAGGCTCAGAGTTATCATAGGGTTTAGGGTTGGAGGGTCAGGGGGACTTGGTGCGTAGGTATGCGCTAAGTGCCCCTGACCCTCCAAGTACTGGGTGACTGTACTTTTTTCCGAAGTTATAGGCCGCGCAACGACGGTTACAATCAGGTTACCCTGAAGCTTGAACTACAATACCGTTGCAAAATCCGATAAAGGTTCTCCTGACACTGTGCCCCTACTTGGATGGACAGAGTAGTTTGCACCGGTTGTTGGGCTTTGCTTTTTTGAGTCTGGGCGGGCTTGAGACCAACTAAAAATAAGCCATAATCTAAACACCTTAAGGGGCTTTCTTCGCAGTAGCTATCGTCAAAAATGCCCATTCCGGAGCCGTCATTATCACAGCTAACTTGTTGCGTTTTCTGGGGAACTGCCTAGCCCAAGGAGCGTAATACCCCTGCGTTCAGGAGTATCAGAGGGTTATGTAGGCATGTATAGTGGTATTTAGGCTTCATAGGGCCCTTAATTAAGCAATATGCCTCAAACATGTTGGTTGGCCCAGTACAGGTTCAAGTAAACGGGGGTTTCCATAAATAGGGGGCCCCAGAATAGATTCCCACCATATGATATAGTCCTTACCATAGGGACCCCGAAGCTTCGGAAACCCTAATCTCCATAAGCTATTTTATGGTCCCAGTTTCCATTCTCCATTTTCTTTTCCATTGAGTCCTCCACTGTCCGACGCACCATTTGTTAAAGATCCAGATTTCTTAGACTTCCAGCCTGCTCGAGCAGTGATGGGACGTAGAAGAACCACCAGTCGCTCATGCAAGGGACCTGGGTGAACCCATAGGACTTAGATCCGGTATCCGAACTCTTAAATCCTGAGCGACAGAATCCTAATTCAACTTAATTCTTACCTAGAGTAATGGCTGTACCCAATTAAAAGGCTGGTGTACCTAACCTTTTCTGATATTTGTTTTAATTTCAAGAGGTTTAGACTACCTTATATGATTCCTAAGCCTTGAGCTCGAAACCCCAGCCGTATGTGGAACATGACAAGCCAAATACAATGAACAATGACTTTATATCGTGGTTTGCAGGATTAGAGATATATCAATGTAGGTATATAGTCTTTACTTGGACCCGAGAGTAATTATATGGGAGTCCATTGGGCCCGAAGTCTATACCTACGTGGATTTTTTGGGATTCGTGTAACTTACTTTTTAATCTTGTTAACCTCCCCCCGCCGCCCTCCAATCTCAGATATGATCCCAATACAGTACTTGGACTGCAAAACGTAATAGCTGATATTAAGGGTCGATTATATACAGATATATACATACATACATACGTATACATATATATATATAGATATATATATGGGGGCGGGGATCGCTTACCCTAAGCCTACAAAAGCCTGTGATTTCTGGCTCTAAACACGCTGTAGGGTCTCATAGACTTGCCTCTTGTTTCCAAAACAAACTAAACCAACACCTTAATGAACTCTGCACATCCTTATGGCTCCCAACCCTAAACCCTCGACCTTCAAGGGAGCCCCGCTGAACCCTCGGCTCCTGGCAGTCCTCAAAACGGCAATCGGTAGGAAACAGAGCAATTCCAAGGTAGAGTGACAAAGAGAAGTTGATCTTCGTCTGAAGAGCCACACGATTTAGGTAGAGGCTTGCGGTTCAAGCCAACCCCTGGACATGGTAAACTCCTGGTATCCCCCTTAGTAGCCCCTATAATACTCCCCTATAGACTCCTCTGTATACCCCCTTTAAGGAGTTTAGACTTACCATAGTGATGCAGAATCAAATCTATAAGAACATTGAAAATTAGATGGACGATGGGGTTTATGCGGTTATACAAGTGTTTGTAAGTGTACTGCTTCCCTGTGCTAGTGTACCCCTTGAGATTCCCTCTTGATTGGCCTTAACTGGCAGTAATCCAACTTTGCTTCATGAACTGGGTGCGACTTTACTACAACTTTCGCACTTTATACTGCTTCTGAGTTCCTCTCTAATTTATATCAAGGAAGCTAGGCGTCTAACTTTTCGTGAGGCGTTCAACTAAATAAAGGGAGACCTTTCGGGGAGTAGTAACGCGGTGGTTGTAAAGGAACCCATGTTTGTGAGTAGTACCAGTATCGGACAAATTTCTTTCCCCACGTGTAGCATCTTCGGGAGACAAGCCAGAAAAAATAGCAATGTGTGACGCAGCGCACGTATAAACCCATAAACCTTGAATCCAGAACCCTACACCACGGGTTTCAAACATATGGTCTTGATGCTAAGCCTGATTTGCCACCCCTTCTCTACTGGTGAAACAGCTTCTGTCCCAAGATTCAACTTTCTGGTGATGATATATATATATTGCGGTGTGGAGATGAGTTGAACTTTTTTTTGGGGGGGAAAGGTGTTTCTTGTCCTGCCTAGGGTTTAGGATTCAGGGGTTAGGGTAATGTAGTGGCCTAAACAATTACCAACGTCATTGTATGTCCGCTTGAGGTATGCTGTACCATAGTCATAAGAGGAATCTAGGACCGCAATGTTGGCAACTCTCCCTAGGGAACCCTTATAAAATCCCGGTTTCCATTTCGTAAATATTCCCATCTACCTTCACATAGCCCTTGTAGTCCCGAGATAGCTCATCAAGTGCCACTGTAGGTATAAGATCCGTACCCTAAACCTTAAACCCCTTATAAAATACTGCCCGCCCAAGTCCATGAAGTCTTCAATTACAGATCTCTTGGGTTAGCCCCCAAGAGGGAACAAGTAGGAGTACAGAAGGGCCCCAACAAAATTGCCATTCTTCTTGGTAGCCGCCGTCAGGATGTGGGGAAATTAGCTTCCATAATGGCCTTTTTGAGCACAGGACTTTTTGCTCAACTACCACATGTCCCTGGAATACTTATAGTACGACCTCAGGGATTCCACGTTACTCCCTGCAACGAGTACTATGTCAGTTCGTGTGCTACTAGACCCAGACTCCCAACGCCCAACCCAAAACCGTAACAGCCTAAAGCCTCGCACCCCTAAACCCTAGAAACCCTGTACCCAAAACCTCTCAGACCTGAACCCTGAAGCCCAGTACACTGTGTAATGTAAAGCAACCTCACCCGACCTCACCCGACCTCACCCTAAATGGTGGTTTATACAGGGCATAGGTGCAAAAATGGCCTTAAATTGGGTATTGAAAACATTCTATATTACTATATAACCCATATATAGGCTATTTTTTTAGTTTCCATTCTCTTTTCCATTATTCCTATATGACCTTATATTACCCTTTCTTATCCCAATATTTCCTAAACCCAAAATATTCTCATTGTGGTATACTACAACATACTGGGAACCCAATCCCAATGTACCCAAACTAACCCTAAACCCTAGACCCCTAAATCCCTAAACCCTAAACCCTAAATCCCTAAACCCCTTAATCCCTAAACCCTAAACCCCTCAACCCTAAACCCCAAACCCCTAAACCCCTAAGTTACCCTGAGTACAGGGGCCTGTGCTTGATGCATCGCAAAGCGGAGGGGTGGCCAGAGGTGCGGCCTGCGTTTTCCAACTGAGGGGCCGCACTGAAAACTGGAGGCCGGAGGGTTCAGGCTTTAGGGTTTAAGGCTTAAGGCGTTTAAGGGGTTTAAGGGGTTTAGGGGGTTTAGGGGTTTAAGCGGTTTAGGGTTTAAGGGGTTTAAGGGGTGTAGGGTTTAAGGGGTTTAAGGGGTGTGGGGTTTAGGGCCCAGTAGGGTGCAGCGTAAAGGCTTTGGGGTATAGGGTTTAGGGTTACGGAGGCTTCAGATGAAGGGGGTCCGATGTCAGAAAGCTGTAGGACTTCCCCCAATTCCTAGACCCTAAGGCTTCTCAGCATTCGTGGTCACTTTTTGGGTCCCTGCAGTTGGGGCCATGTTTCTTTTGGAGGTATACCGTCGTTACCTCTGAGAAATACTGAAATACTCAAAGGGGTATTAGGGTTATCATCCAAGAGCCTAAGCGATACCATTAGTACCCGCGGTAGCAATACTGCAGATAGCAACGACAGCAATTAGCAGCAGGCGCCCTAGGCGTGTCTTTTGCGAGCGTAATGTTTAACTCCATGAAAAAAGGCAGCCTACCCAAACTACTCTGAAGCAACTCAGACTTGTCCTAAAACAACCAATACAAGCAGCATCATGGCAGTAAGTTGCACGAGCCCTGCTGATTGGCAGAGCTTATTGGCAGGCATGTGAATCTATGACTTTAGGGCTTGATACTCGCGACATGTTTTTGATCACTAATCCCCTCTCCCTAATATTGAAAACTCCCCAGCCCCTAATCCAATATTCCAACTATGTTGGACTATACCACAATGAGAATATCAGGTGGAGAGTCTCCAAGCAAGACTTGAATCTTAGCATCTCACTTGGTGTACCAGCAGCTTTATGGCTCCTTACCCCTTCCTCATCCACCGATATTGTCAATTTGGGTGCTGTGTTCTCTGCTTGAATTTGAAGGTGGCCTCAATAGGCACCCTAAACCCTAAACCCTAAACCCTAAACCTCAAACCTCTAAACCCATACCACCCGAAGGCTGGAAGCCTCCCCAACTCAACACCTGCGCAAATTCTCAGATCTCCGAACCACATTGTGACATGATAGTTTCCCCAAATATGGGGAGCCTAATATAGACCTCAGTATACTATAGTCCTTATTCCGGGGATCCCCAAGAAGGTACCCTCAATTTTGGGGGTTCCCCCCAACATACCAAGCTCTGGACTTTAACTTCTCTAAACCTCCCTAACCTCAAGCTCCACCTTTCCTACCTGTCCATTCATGCGTTGCCCCACCACCCCGATGTGCAAACCCATACCTTCCAAGATAACAAACCTTAGTTCGCCCTAATTGACCCAAAGCAGTTCCAATAAATGTGAACCCATGATACATGCTGCACGCCTAAACCCTAAACCTTAAACCCTAAACCCTAAACCCTAAACCCCAAACCCTAGCAGAGCAACGCAAAGAGCAGAGGACCTAGCCTCGAGGTTTAATAGCTGCCTGATGGAAGATGCGCCCATCCGGAAGGTAGCTTCCCAGCCAGGGACCCCAATTACTGGCCTTGGGTTTAGGGTTTAGGGTTTAGGGTTTAGGATGGGAATGAAGAAATGGAAAAGAAAATGGAAACTATTATGAGAATGGGTTATATAGGGACACAATTAGGGATACTCTTCGAGCACAGGAAGGTGGCTTTCCTGTCAGGGACCCTAGGGTAGTAAAGTATGTCGGCTTTTTAGGGGTATCGTGCTTGATAAGAAGAACATAGTCTTACTCGGCTCGACGATCAAAAAAGTTGACACCCTAAGCCCTAAACGCTAAAGCCTAAACCCCAAACACCTAACCCCCATAACCCTCAACCCTAAACCCCGAAGGTGCAGGCAATACCACAAGCTCCTTTTTTGTGCCATACTGACCCATGTAAGGACCCCCTGGGCCAGTTGGCAGGATTACTTATGCGTTTGGATTAGGGGTTTAGGTTTAGGGTTTGGGGTTTAGGATTTAGGGTTTAGGGTTTTAGGATTTAGGGTTTAGGGTTTAGGGTTTGGGATTTAGGGTTAGGCTTTAGGGTGTGATTTGGAATCCGGAAGGGGTACCAAAAGGAGGGCGGCCATTGTGAACTCTAGACTCCCTAAGGGGCGGTCTAAGGTCCTGTAAGGTCTCCTAGTGTGGGCCCCTTTTACTGAGTATTTGTAGGGCTTCAACCCTAAACCCCAAACCCCATATTAGGGGTCCTATTCAGGGCTATATATAACCCTATTATATTACTATCCAACTGTTAGTGAGGGGGGCAGTACCCAACAGGAAGGCAGGTAGCCAGCCTTCCTTGGTTGCATCTTGTCCAGTTTCATTCGCATAATGCAATTGCACTTGGGAGATTCCCCAAATGATGGTCCCAATTTCCACAAGAAACTTGGGCCGCAGAAAAAGGACCACAGGGGAATCCCCACATGAGTAATATTTTGAATGGGGATACTATAGTCCCCACTATAGAGCAAGATCATATCCTAGGTTACAGTACCTTGGAGGAATAACATCACTTGACTTGGTTCGATCACGGAAAAATTCGATTATTGCTGCAACTACGATTGCTATTGCGAGCACTCTTACTCGCACGCTTGATCACTGCCACCTTCTTCTTCTGCCAAGTTGAAGATGTGCAACCTTTGGCCGAGGAGTGCGCGAAACATGGACCCAACATTTAAGGTCACAAAGTTATATTCCTCTTACGTAGATAGAATAATGGGGTATACGGGGATCTTATTACAATATACCCAAAGCCAAAGCCATATTCTATCTACTTCAGGAGGACTATAAGGGTTTAGCGGTTCATCAGGTCATTGTGGAACATAATGCGTAAGACCTAGCAAGGATTATGAAATAGACAACTCAATAGTATCCCAATGTGGACAAAGTTGATGTCACTGAAGGAACTCAATATACAAAAGGGGGAGCCCCCTGTATGGGATTGCAATACCCTTCCCCCCCCCCGCCGCCCCCCCAAATCCCTACACCCTAAACCCTAAACCCCACTCCCCCAAAGTATAGGGCCCAACAACGCCTAATAGGGCTCTAGATCTGGGGGGATAACGTAGACCCATGATTTATCAACCCCTTCCTTTTAAGGGCCTTAATGTTAGGATCCCTAGTATACTCCCTATTAAGGGGGTTTATCAATCAGGGGTCTGGGGTACCTCTAAACCCTAAACCCTATACATACCCTAGTTTAATCAGGAGTCTGGGGTACCTTTGGTGGGTACTATTGTAGCCCCTAACGACTTTTCTCAGCCCAGAACCTTCGAAGGCTATTGGCCCGACTTTTGGGTGCCTTTACTTTCTTTGCAGTTTAGGGTTTGGTATCCATCAGCTTAATGCAAAGTAGTCTGCCAAGGGCCTTCTTCCGGGTTCCATGAAATTTGGTGGAAGGTAAGCCTTAAACCCCCAAAATCTACATCCTTAAACCACTGAACCCCAAACCCTCTAAACCCTAAACCTTAAACCCTCAACCCTAAAGTGAAGAACTCTCAGCCTCGGCGTTCTCTCAAGCGCAGCGCGACGAGGCGGTCGCGAAGCTGATGCCCTCGCCGCGCAGACATGAACGGAGCCTTCTGTGGGTGGGTCCAAAAGGAGGTTTGGTGTAGTTTTAGGGTTCACGATTCAGGGTGTAAGCTTGTCGGGTTCAGGGTCTGAAATTGAATCCTTGCTCATTGCTCATGATCAATAAAAGAGCGCCCAGCTCCTACGTTCCATGAACAGAAATGGCAGGATCACAGTCTTGTAGAATATCTCTCTGAGGGCCTTTCAATGGTAAACTAGAGCTTAATCCTTTCCATGTGAGCTTCTGATTCAGCTAAACCTTCCTGTAATTTCCGGGCTGTTTGTTCTTTGATTCTACGGTTTTGGGCCATGAAATGGCCTCTGCCCGCTAAAGTCGTCTTTGATCCCAAATCTGCCCCAAACAATTTTCTTTAAATGTAAGGGGCTTTGTTCATCACCAGCTCGGATTAATGTTGGTGGCAGGGGTGATGGGGCCTTGTTTTGGACTCCCACATGGGTTTCTTGCACCGACAGCAGCCCGCCCGCCTAGCCACAAATCAAATAGCTCACAGCAGCAGATGGATAAGCTGAAGAGTGGTGTGTTGCTTCTGTCTACATATATACTTGTATGTATACCCAAGTATCTATAGATATATATATATATGCACATGTATATCTCTATCCAGTGAAAGATATTGGGGCCTCAAGCGACGCTGGCTGCAACATTCGCCCGACCAAGTTGAAAAAGCGATCCAGATGCACCCAGGATCTTGCATTTTATCATGGGGTTGATGAGGGCCCCCTTTAATGTTCAACACCCAAACCTCTTCTCGGGGAGTAATTGGGATCCATATGAAGACACTTGGGGTCATCAGGGCCCATTGGAGTGTAGCTTTAGCCTCCTAGAGCACTGCAAAATGCCGAGGATTGCTGTTGGAGCCTCAGGTTTCGCGTTTAGGCTTGTGAGGGGTATATTAGGTTTGGGGTTTAGGATCTGTATATTGTATTACAGTCACTCAAACGTCCCAAGATGCATCCGGTTTTATCCGAATCATGCAGACTGCTACAACAACTAGTGTTTGGGTACTGGCCCCCCTCAGTAACAGTTGGATAATAAGCATGATATGGTTATATATAGCCCTTAATAGGACCCCTAATATAGACTGTTACTGGGTGGGGGCAGTACCCAAATTACTGGGGGTCTACATCACCGGCTCTGCTCAGGTTCGTTTTTTTTCTTGGGAGGTGGCTCGTAGGGAATGATGGAACACATCATATAGGGGGTTCTATAGGGGTTATAGTCCCACATTCCCTACTAAGAACCAGTCAACTTTATGCATCGCCCACTTAGTACTCAGACTTAAAGCCTACTTCTAAGAATGATTTGTAGACTCGGGAGGGCTAGATTTGACGCATAACTGCTGTGGTTTAGGGTTTAGGGTTTGAGTAGTGTTCTGTTCAGATCAGAGATCAGACAGCGAAATCTGAATGCCTTTGCCTCCAAAAGGGGAGCATCGAATGATGTATTTTCAAGGCTTAGTCTAGCAAAGGCACCACGCAGCAACACTTTAAGGGAAGCTCAGACATCAATCCTGCAAGGAGGCCTATCATGTTCATGACTCATGAGCCGTGACTGCAATCGTTTCGGATCTATGTGACAACAGGCTTAAGCACTAGGCCCTAAGCCATAAACCTAATACCTGAACCCTAGACTCTATAGTCACCCTTAAGTAGATACAATATGGCTTTGGGTATTTTAGAATAAGATCCCCATGCACCCCATATTCTATCTACTTAAGGGGCACTATAACCCCTAAACCCTAAACCCGGAACCCTGAATAGCAGTTTCCATTTTCTTTTCCATTATCCCAATATAACCCCCATATTCTATGAGCTAAAGTCCTTTCAGCCCAAACTCTAAGCCGTGGACACCCTGCACACCGCGCGAAGAAGATAGGTCAGCTTGCAAGGGTTTAGGGTTTAGAAAGGGTCACTCCCCCTTACAGTAACTGTTACCACAATGGGTTATAGGAGTTATAAGAACCCCCTTAATAAGGCCCCTTTAAGGACAGTTACTGGGCGGGGGAATGACCCAAGGTTTAGGGTTAAGGGCAAAATGCTGAGCCCAAGGCCTTGGAGCTTAGGGTTGAAGCGTAAAAGGCACGAAAGCCCAATGTGCTTCACTCTGAACTTTGCCGCCTAAGCCCTCTAAGATTAATGAGAGGGTCCCGCTGCTATGTGCTAGATGTGACCCTGAAGCTCTTAATTTTGGCCCTGAAGCTCTTAATCCTCACGCTCCGCCTATATCCCAGATACTATGTCCCCCCGAAAGAACCCAGATAGCTCTAAAAAGAGGTTTGGGCCCTCACTATACTTGGTAGCTTCCCAATACAGACCCCCAAATACTGTAGTCCTTACTTTCGGGCCCCTAAAAAGGTACTCCCCAATCTTGGGAAACCCAAAACCCAAAACCCTAATCCCTAAACCCTATATATCCCCTTCAAAGGCCTAAAATACCTACCTATACTTGTCGCCCCATGGTTCCACCACTGGACTCATGCCCAGCTATGTCGCTGTGTTCTTGGCCCTACAGCTGCTTGGCGAGCCCAAGGTTGATGTTTGAGGGTTTAGGGTTTAGGGTTGAAGGTTTAGGGAGTTTAGGGTTTAGGGTTTAAGGTTTAGTTTAAGATTTCTGTGCCGTCCCTTCATGTCAAACACACCCACCTGAGACTATAGGCTTCCTTAAGTAGATAGAATATGGAATTGCCCAATATCTTGATAAGATCCCCATATACCCCACATACGCCAGATACCATTAGACCCTAAACCCTAAACCATAAGCTCCCTAAACCCTAAACTCCCTAAACCCTAAACTCTATTCTACTTAAGGGGGACTGCAGTCAGTCGCTGCCTTTCAGACCTTTGGGATTCCGTTAGATCGGGGGGTGCAACGCCCCCCTCCCCGAAATTGATTTTGAAGCCCAGAAAGAAGCCTTTTGGGGTTAGGGCGCGGCAAACCATGTCAGATGTGAACCCCCCGCACCAGGCGAGCCTGTGCTTCTGCTGTTGTTGTTGTTGTTGGTGGTGGTGGTGGTGGTGGTGGTGGTGGTGCCCTGAATGGATTTATTAGTAACATCTCGAGAGTCAGCATTGATGGCCCTGTTGAGGTTTACTTGCCGCTCGGGTGGGTCTTGGTCGTGCCGCAGAAGTGTGAGCTGAGCCGTGCCTCTGCAAACTCTTAGAGACTTTGTCGTCATCCTTGGCTTTCGAAGCGCTGAACCTCTTACCATTATGTCAGCTGAGGCTTGTCTCGCGAGCTCGGCGGTCTCTTCAAGGTCTGCTTCGGTGTGAGGGACGACGACGAAAAGAAGACGAACGCGAAGGGGAAGGGGAAGGGGAAGCAGAAGAAGCAGACGAAGGTGCTG
>CAJNIZ010022603.1:0-56292 GCA_905231905.1 Symbiodinium pilosum
GGGTTTAGGGCTCAGGGTTTAGGGTTTAGGGTTCTGGGTTTAGGGCTCAGGGTTTAGGGTTTAGGGTTCTGGGTTTAGGGCTTAGGGTTTAGGGCTTAGGGTTTAGGGTTCTGGGTTAAGGGCCCTTGCTGAGAGTGGGTTTAGGGGGGGGTCGCGCTGGGGATGGTCATTTGTCATCTCAGGCAAAATCAGCTAGTACTTGAGGGTTAATGGGACTTGGTAAGTAGGGTCTTAACGGGGATAAATGGCTACTATATGGCTTAGAGGGGCAAGAACTATGCCACTAAGTTCTCCTGACGTTTTCGGCTGGTTCCTAGATCTTAAAACGTGTGGGCAGAAGTCATGCTGCAGCTCCAGGATTCCATTCGAACGTGAATTCGCCACCTGGAGGGTTAGGGGACGTAGTGAGCAGGTTGATGAGTCTAACTGGCGTTATTTTATGGCTTATATTGGTTAGAAAACTTGCTAGGTCCCTCACCCTCCAAGCAGGGAGTCATCAGCTCACTGTCTGATGCTGAACTCTGGCCAATCCTGATGTATTGTAGAGGCAGCTCAAGGCATAGGATCCCCTTGTACAACCTGATAATTCGGGCGTTGCCTCAGAGCTTAGAACTCTGAAGCCTTGCAAAACACATGCCAAGGCCGCATCTTGAGTTGTGGACCCGAACACTAGACCTAAACTCGACGCCCCAGATTTGAAACTTGTGCCAGAGCCTGACACTTGAATCACAGACCTTAACCAAAAAAGACGCGCCACCCCACTAGGAACACCCAAGTTATGACAAGGCAATATACGGTAATACCCTGGAGCCCTTTTAAACTGCCATTGCAGATGGCACTAGTGTTGTGTAACAGGCCTGCCCCAGACATCTTAGACCCAGAGCCCCTCCGTGAGGCTACGGGGCATTGTCCTTAAAGCTACAGAGGGAGCCTTAGAAGGCTCTGCTGTGCCTCGGTGGCACAGACCTGCTCAATCAAGGAATGGGCTTACTCACTCGTCTTAGGACTTGGGGTTTGCAAAAAGGGTTTGGGGGTGCTATAGTAGGGAATAATGGAATTAGGATAGAAGTTTCTTGTATTAGAGCATACAGGGACTACGAGATGGATGCATTCTTCCGTTCTCTACTAACCAGCAGTAAGCAGAAGAAGATGACGGGTTGGCCTCTTGCCTTCTTGCATTATCATCCGGTGAAAGGATTGACTATCCTACGCCTTAGACTCTTAGACCCTAAGCCCTAGACCATAAGCTCGCAACCCCAAACCCCAAACCCCAAACCCTAGACCCTGAACCCTTGACCCTACATGGTGTGGGGTGAACGCACTAGGGCTTTTATCTCCTCATCCAAATACCGTTTACCGGGAGGAACTGGGAATAGTTTCGGACTACATGGACTGCCTCATATTTCTACAAATAGGGGTCCCCCTTATCATCAGTTTAGGGTTTAGCGTCCGCGGTTTAGGGTTTAGGGGTCCGCCTTATCATTATCTGCGCATCAATGAACTTGAAAGCTATGGTTAAGGTTCAGGGTGATGCTTTTGTAAACCCCAATAATGTCGGAGTTTCCACCTCCTTTTCCATCGCTTCACTGCCCCCTGATAATTCTGCATCTGCGTCTGAACCTCAAATCTAAAGCTCCGAGCCCATAGGTTTGTACTCCAAGCTCCAAAGCCTTACAGCCATTAGCTTGCAAGAAAGATTCCCTAAACCCTAAACCCTAAACCCAATTCTTTGAAGACGTGCGTTCTAGACCCTGAAAACCGACAAGCTTCTCTCTTGCGGCCAAGGCCTTGGCGTTAGACCAGATACCAAAGGGGGATACTAGAAGTTTAGACTATATAGCTCAAAGCAAAGGTCTCTTACCTTGCTTTGGTGGCTCCCGTGATCCCGCAAGCCTACGTTTTAATAGGGCTTTTCTGGGGTTCACCTTAGGGATTCTGGGGATGGTAATAAGTGGACCTAAGTAATTCAAAGCACATGCTTTCCACCTTGACCTAAGCCCTAAACCAGTTTAGGGTCTAGTAGGGTACAGGGTCTTGCAGCAAAAAGGCCCAAACCCTAAAGCCTTAGCTTACTTAACCGCGTTTGACAGAGGCCATGATGCAGTCTTTGCTGCGGGAGAGTGTGCGAAGTGAGCTTCGAAGAGGGATGTGCGAGGCACTTATCTCTAGGTAGAGAAAGGCCCAAGTCGTTATAGCCAGGTACTATCTTATAATCCTCTTCAGTTGCTTTTACAGAAAACACTATATAGTGTCTCATGATATTTCTGCTTGCACCTTTCTGTGGCTGACGTGCGAATTTCTCAGATGTGGTGCGATACAAATCTGAAGCAATCGGGGCCCACCATCTCCTTATGACTTATGACCCGCATACATGCCAGACTTTGCTGGACTATCTGAATTTTGAGACCCCTCTTTGGTTAGGGGCTTAGATTGGGAGCCCTAATGTTTAGTTTTGGCTCAGGGTTGATGGTTTACGTTTGAGGGGTTATGGTCTGGTATTAAACCCGACGGCTTCAGGGATGATTGTGAGAATCCCAAAATAACCCCAATATACAATAATAATAGTTTCCATTTTCTTTTCCATAATACCAATATATAACCCCAATATACTATAATAGTTTCCATTTTCTTTTCCATTATCCCAATATCTAACCCCAATATACTATAATAGTTTCCATTTTCTTTTCCATTATCCTAACATTACCCCCCAGTACTTCTTTGGCCTGCAGAGGTCCAGGTTCTATCCGCTTGAGAATGGCGCTATTTGGGTCCGGCTTTTGGGGTTTGTTGTTGGGGTGGAGGATCAGGGAAGGTATTGGCAACTTCTGCAGGGCCTCCGATGGTCTTGCAGGGATTGTGGCGTGTTTGGGGCTCCTGCAGGATGCAGGCATGCAAGCTGTTGTTGGCATCTCTGTGTTCAGAACTCTCTCAGTGATAGGGTGGCATCTAAGAGTCTGCATGGTTGAGGGTTCAGGCTTGGGTGTTACGGGTGTGGCGGCTCATCTCTACAGCCCCTTAAACTTACAATTTTAGATGGCGCCCGTTTTTCGAACAATGCTTACCCAGCCCCTGAAGCCTAAATCCCTACAACATCCCAGTTTCCATTGAGCCATTTTCCTGTCCATTTGTACAAGTCCTCCTACCCCTGTTTGATGTGTCCACACTAGACCCTAAACTCTGCCAGATCTTGAGCTGGTCTTGTTTGATTTTATTACCCCCAATAATTGAGAAAAGAACACGGAACATGACATGGAAACCCGGGACTATACAGTGGCTACTTTAAGGATCTCCTAAGAGGTGCAGTAGGGGATGTGAAGAAACGTGACTAGTTCCCAGATTTATTACGCTCGCGTGCGCTGTCTTTCAGGCAGTGGAACACTACAGCGTTGTAGATACGTAGCTGACCCCGTGAACTTTCCGCCAAGTGGATGCAATGCAATGCAATGCAAGGCAATGCAATAAATACAATTCTCCTTGTACATGCGCCCAGGCCATACATCATGATTACTTAGTCCCGTATGTGCAGTTTTGTCCTTGGGAGCCATGACCTGGGTTGTTCGCAGTTTTATAATGCAGGGAAACGATTATATGACTAGGCCCAAAGCGCTAAGTTCCACCTGGCCACAGGCAGATGAGGTGAAGCCTTCCAGCATCAAGCATTCTCCCATGTTTCTGGCCGGGTTGGGCATGTTTTTTTCTTGCGGCGTCCTAGAACTTAAGCCCTAAGCCTGAAATCCTAGACGCTAAATCCTGGACTTCAGACCGTAAATCTTAAACCTTTAGTCCTAAACCCCGAATCATAAACCCTAAGCCCTACATGCTTAATTCTATCTAAACCCTACACCATAAATCCTAAATCCTACACCGCCCAAACCCTAAACCCTAAATCATCAACAGATCCAGGTTCGACGGCTCGCTCTCGTACAGTCTGCCCCTCACTGCTTCAGGGCAGCTGTGGGCCCCGGAGCTGCATGGGATGGGTTTTAGGGACTTAAAGGTGTAGGGTTTAGGGATGTAGGGATTTAGGGTTGAGGGTTTACGGATTAGGGTTTACGGATTAGGGTTTACGGATTAGGGTTTAGGGTTTTGGGATTCAGGGTTTAGGGTTCATGGATTGAGGGTTCAGGGTCTAGGATGTGACGACTGTTTTTTTTTTTTAAATTGGGAATGGAGGAATGAAAAAGAAAATGGAACCTACTATAATGGGTTATATAGGGACTACTACGAGGATCCCTTTCTTCATTCCTAGCTAACCGAAGACCAGATAAGGGTTGGGTTTAGCTTAAGAAGGGTTCAGGCATTGGGGATTAGGGTTGCATGGTTTAGAGTCTAGAGGTTAGATGTCTCCCCGAGCTGTCCTTTCGCCACAATCCCCAGACCGTGAACACAATCCTTCTGACATCTTTCGGCATGGCTAGAATCCTGAAAGCATTGCATGCCTACTCCTCAAAAGAGCATTTTTTGCTTTGTAAAGCTTACGATTCACAATGTCAAGACCATGCTTGCAGGAAACCTTCCACTTATTTGAGCAAAAATCTAAAGTCCTCAATGCGGGGTTGTGTAAGGGATTGTATAAGGCACTACTCTAGGGGACTACTAGGGGTTAATTATTCAGGGGGATACTAGGAGTTTAGACCATGGCTCATTTGATCCGGGCAACCTTGTGACTTCTGTTGAACTTTGATCGCTGCCCTGATGTGACTGCTTAATGTAAGACCTCGCAACCACTTTTGAAGACAATGTTTAAGTACTAAGACTACTAGTACTATGACGACTACTACTGTTACTATTGCAATTAGATCGTATTAGCCATAACACGACGAAGAATGCCAATGCTGACATTACTAAGACTACTATTCTTGATATAATTCCGAGGCTAACCGCAGCCATTTTAGCTCAAGATACACCGGCCAGGTACGGGGCGGCGCTGCAACAACATTCGCAGAGGTCATCGCTGGTAGTGGTATCCTTCCCTTGCCATGATCGCGGACGAGGCCGCTCCATCCTGCCTGGGCAATCGACTCGTCACTGGCTCGCTCCAGCTCGCAAGAAGCGGTGGATGGCTCAACGCTAGGGAGTCTTCTGGCCCGTGATCAAATGGCCGCCTTTGTGAAATTTCGGCGGGCACACCCAGCCACGCTGGTGGGTCGCTCCACCCGTGCTGGGCGCGTGCTGCACGCGCGCTTGCACCGGCTGGGCAAAATGGATGCAAAGCGGACCTGGCTTCACTCCATTCCGTTGGGTTTGGAGCGTCCGCGTCTCAAGACTGGCAAAAAGTGGAACTCCAAGCGTTGCATTGTCAGCCAGCTGAGCAACATACCTGGGTTTGGCCCCTGCACAGTGTCTGCTTTTTGGCAGTTATACCTGCGATGCTTCGCTCCGTTCCCGGTACAGTTGGACAAGTCTGACTGCACCACTGGACCGGGCGCGAGGACAGGCCTAAACTGGCTTTTGGGATTCCCTCCCAACATGGCCAAGGGCTCCGCCAATCCAGACTTTGCTTTGCTCTACATCGCATCGACCAGCTCGGCAAGCTACAAGCCTCTCTGGGACGCAACCACCTTCTGCGCCCACAGGTGGGTGACTCTGCAGGCATGGCCGCAGCTAAGGCGCAGTTGAAGCAGCTCTTGGACACTCTTGAAGGTCGGGCATTTGCCTGCAAGTTCATTAATTTTCTCCTTTCGGAGGGGCCTTGACTGCGCCCGCCTTTAGTTTAAAAGAGCGCGTGTGTGTGCTGTGCCAGTGTGTGGGTGTGTGTGTGTTCTTTCCCCCTCTTCTCTCTTTTTCCTCTTCCTCCTCTCTTCCTCTGTCCTCCCCTCCTCCTCCCTCTTCCCTCTCCTCCTGTTCTTTTTCTTTTTTTTTCTTCTCTCTTTGCTCTCTCTCCCCTTCCCCTTTCTCTTCCGTCTCCTCTCCTTTTTCTCCTCTCTGCCTCTGCTCTGTCTTCTCCTTCTCCGCTCTGCCGACGGCGACGCGGTATTTCGCCCTTAGACATTTTGACCTTGCTTGCCTGCTCGCTCGACTTTGCTTAGGCCCCACTGCGTGCTGCTTATCCTCCTGTGGAAGCTGGGGGGGGGTTGTGCTTCTGCGATCTGCTGTGCTGCAGCACTCCCAACCCCCCTTCTGGGGCTCTCGGGAGGGGGGTTGGGTAGGCACGCCTCCCCCTTTCTCCTGTCCTCTCTTCTTCAGGACGTTTGGCTGCACTAGCTAGTTCCTCCACTTGAACCCCCCACGGACGGAGCCCTCCTGCATCGTGGGAAGAGGACGTGGTTGTAAGGCAGCGGGCACTCCCGCGTGCCGTCCTCCTCCTCTTCCGAGGACTAACCCTATGCTTCCTGGCAATATATTTCACAGGGATTATGTGGGGATTATACTCCCTCACTCCCTACGAACCGCCAGTAAGGAAAAGAGGATGACTCGGAGCGAGGCTCGATGTTTGCTTCCGCAGTATCGTCCCTCCATAGAGGTTTCGGGGTAAGGTTTAGGGTTTATGGTTAGGTGTAGGTTTTAGGGCCTGATTTAGTAATCTAGGCAACCACCCTCAACTTGTGCAATGGAACCCCAACATCTCAAGAACCTTGTGAAAAACCCCAACCCCTACGTAATGAGCTTGTGCCATAGTCTCGACTCCTGGTATCCCCGTTAGTAACCCCTATAGTAGTCCCCTGTATAATCCTTATATAACCCCCTTTAAGGAGTCTAGGTTATAGCTGAAATCCTAAAGTGTGATGTTCATGTTGAAGCCTTATGACCCATCTATGCCGCTGAGGCACTGCCAGAGCGGATCGACCCCAGGCCCAGTCACAGCCATCTTCAGGACGTTCACAAAATGCTGGGGGGGTGGGGCCTTCCAAAGATTAGCGCCCTAAACCCTAAACGGTAAACTCTAGGGCCCTAAACCCTAGTGCCCTAAACCCCAAGCCTAAACCCCCAAAACAGGACCATCGTAGCTTCCGGCTGTTTGTTTGGGGAAGGGCAGGCTTGGAAATTTCCGGGAAACATTTATTTAGATACATCTCTAGTTGTTGTGCGTTTTCCAGGTTTGGAGAAGGGCTTACGTAGACCCCTTATGCTTTATGCTCGGCCCCTTTGCTTGGCATACCTGATTTTGTATATAGACGGTACTAGACATAAAGTAAGGTATCTTAAACAAAGGAAGGTATAGGGTCTGGGTATGGTGTGCTGGCCAAGCTATCCTGAGCAATGTTGGTTCATGATAAGCTTCCCTACCCTTCGTATATATTGATGATAAGTATTTACCCGATGATGCAATGGTACTTGTGCTAAATTTTGGCGTCGGTTTATTTTGGGGCAGGGACGGGGTTCATTGCCATTAGTAGGGAGCGGGAATTCTTGAGCCTGGGTTATTTGCGGGGCAACTGCTTTTAAGCTTGGTAGCTGTTTGAGACATTAGACAATTGTCCACGTTCGTCTTGCTGGGGCTTATCATTTGGATTGTTTGGGTTCCTGCTTCGGCCATGCAAGCGTTGAGACCCTGATGCCCTTGCTGTCTACAATGTTCGGCTGCCCTAAACCTTAAACGACTTCCAACCTTAACAACCGCTGCCGGTGTGAGCCTGAGACCTGGTTGGTCGTTTCTTTTGAAGCCTACTTTGGCACTGTTTAATACTAGGGGGTGGGGAATTACGTCTATGAGCTTGATCTCGGTAAGTCCGCTGCTGGGTGACGCTTTGGGATAAATAATGTCCCTTAATTATGGTTTTATAACGGCGGCTCTGAAACATGTTATGGGCCTCCAAAGTACCAGCCAGTCTGCACATCTCAAGATGATCCCGACATTCTTCGTTGTCATTTTTTTGGCCGGGCTCTGCACGCAGGATGGCTCGCCACAGTTGCCAAGGGAAACTTGGCTTGCAGATGGGTGTTCTGCATACGAGGCTAAACCCGAAATCCCTAAAACCTAAACTTCTGCATGCGGAACTTAACTCGAAAATCTCCACCCCGAACCCAAGCCTGAAGCCCTAAAGCCGAAGCCTTTACCTTAAACCCGACATGAGTCATAGTCTAAACTCCATAAAGGGGGCTATATGGGGAATTAGGAGGGGTGATATAGGGCATTATATAGGGGACTACTAGGGCTTACCAAGCAGGATTGCAGGATTTTAGACTATAGCTCACATCCTATACCAATCCCTAAGTTCTAGATCCTACGATTGAGGTGTCTCCCCGAGACCATCTGGGCCGGTCGGAAGGCTCCTGAAGACGGGAGCTGAAAGATGATACAACAATAGCCTGCTACAGGAGTTCTATGGGGATACAATAGGGTTCTGAAAAGAGGGCATAGCCATGGCAGTCAAGCCGAAACCATGTACAGGAGCTAGATGGGGATGTAATGAGGCCGACTCAAAGCCGATAGAGAACAACAATGATCTGGCGTAGTCGTGCTTCATCTGGCAAACATATCTATGGGGGCATGTTTTTTGTTGGAAATTGTGGAGTTGGCCTTACAAAATGTTTTTCGTGTAAAGACCATAGCGTTTGTCTACAGCAATGCTGGTGAAGGAGTGAAGAGGGCCCCTTAGAAATCACAATCGAATGGGCAAACGATGCGCAGTCGAACTCCACAAGTTCCCCGAAGATGCTCCTAGGCTTAATTTCATGCATGCCCTCGCGGGCCTCTTAACAGAAGGCCTAGAAGGAAGGTAGGAGTCTCCAGTAGCGCAAGAGCGAAGCGTCTGTGCTCCTGGGTTCCCGGCCATGTAGGCCACACACAAAAACAAGAGCGGCCGATGAGGGAGGGAAGCCCTATGCCCCCACTTAGGCAGGGAAAAAACAAATTATGATCAGGCAATACCCCATGGTTGCCTAGAACAGTTTTTTGAGACCACTATAGCGGGTCGGCAAACCTTGTGCCACGCTAGATCTTCAAGGCTGGCGCCGAACCCTGAGCCTTACACATTGAATCAGGCAGTTTCCACGTTAGTTGCCATTCTATAAGCCCTAAACCCTTGCTAAGATCATTTGGGCTTTCATAAGGGGAGTGTCTCAAGATGCTGATCGGCTTTCAGGCGTTATGGGCTGCAATAAACTTCTCGCATGTTCCTGGTTTAAGGGTTTCGGGTTGAAGGTTTAGGTTTAGGGATCCTTTACGTTTTCTAGAGGAGGGTGAGTTTCGTTTTATGATTCTCTTCTTCCCAGGTAAGTTGAACTAAGATCTGAGCCAGTTCAGGATTTCCTCCCCCTAGCCCAGGGTTGTTGCGGGAGCGCGCCATCGAAGCGGCGCGAGTACTTTCAAGCCCGCAAGAGTTGCAGCTCAGCGAAGAGCGAGCTACGTTTAATAAATTTTCAAGATACGTGTTGGTGCCAAACTCAATTTCTATGTTGCACCCTTGTGCTCGCAAAAGAGTAATTGAGGTGCTACATGTGAAGGCCCCTTGGAAGGGGACCTGAAGTTTTTGGCACTTGTTTAAACGCTGCTGTCCCTAAGTTATAAAGATCTTGTAGGGATGCTGGCGCAGCCCCTGTTCTTTGAATTAAAGATTCCCTTAGTCTTAAACTGTAGCACACTCGGGCCTGGGTAGATGTAGTACATAGTCCCTAGATGTGCCTAGTATTTGTGGGGATCCTGATGCTGGGAAACTGACTTCGATTTTTGTGACGACTTGCCCTTAACCCATTACCCCAATCACTGAATCGTAGTGTGCCCTTGTGCCAGCATGGACTCTTGAAATGTGAGCATTGGGCTGGGGTCTTACGGTTTCGGGTTTGGTATCGAAGCCTGCAGAATCAGGGATGAAATCCTTGCGTAAGCATGGACACAAACCCCTTACACTCTATTGTAAGTATGCTTCCAGATTATTGAGGCAAGCTAGAAGGGCCTTTCCAGAAAGAGGGGTCCCGTTAACGTAACTTGTACATATCCCCATATGCCCTTGAATTTTCCTCTGTCGCACGTATAAAGACCCAAAAGCGGCCTCTAATGTTTGGAAGCTTCATGATGTCATAAAGCCATGGTAGGGATAGCTGGGGTCATCATATGGCAGATGGGGTTAAGAGTATATTTACAAAATATCCCCTGACCCTCCGCGAAGGATGTATAGGTTAAATGGGGATATTTGGGGTACAGAGGGTATAAAGGGATATGAGGGGGTGTAGGATTACAGTCCCCCTTAAGTAAATAGAATGTGGGGCCTTTGGGGATCTTGTTATAATATACCCAAGGCCATATTCTAGCTAGTTAAGCAGGACTTTACGGGTTTGGGGGTCTAAGCCCGTAAACCCTAAACCCTAAATAGTAGTCTCCATTTTCTTTTCTATTATCCCGGTATAACCTTTTCTTACCCTGAAGTGAACCTGAAAACCGGGTCTGGGGAGGCTGTGGGTTTCTAGCGGCAAGTTCAAGGGAGGACATTACAATGGCTCGGTGAATTGCGAGTGAGCCTGGTTATGCAGCCCCTAACCCCCAAACCTATTCTCTCCAGGATTTTCTTGCAAGGGAAGCTATGCACAACTTGGCCCGTATACCAGCCCCGCCCTAAAAAATCAGATGGGGGCACGTCATGTGCGATAACTTGAGCAAACACACCTCTACTCGTACACTTCACAGCGCACTTTTCCATATTTCGATTCGTGTAGAAACAAACAACAGGCCCCCCGATTTCGGTATTTTCGAGGGTTGTGCGAAGACCAGTTATCCTCCACATTCAGCCTAAAATTGCTAGCTGCAAGAAGCCCCAAGTTTTTTGAAAGTGTGATACAGAGCAACCCGAAACCGTATCTGGATGAGAGAATGCTTTATCTTCCTAGCCATTAGCTTGGGGCCCTTAAAGCACCATCCAGTTATGTAAGTCCTGGTCCTTAAATCGTTTGGCCCTAGAGACGAAAGGGGGCTGCACCATGCGGAAGCCTGCACTTTGCGCAGGATGGGTGGGTCTTCCTCAAAATGGTAATTTCCCAAATAGGGGGACCGCAAAATAGACCTAATACACTGTAATCCTTCTTATAGGACCCCCAAGAGAGCAGCCCTAATTTTGGGAAATCCCCAAAATCAAGGTACCCCTCGTACATCTGCAACATTCAACCAAAAACTTTTACAGTAGAATTTACAGTAGATTATCTCAAAGCCCCTGGTTCCTCTCTGGGTTATAAGAGCCTATATGGTCTACTGTAAGCTCGACTGTATTTTATTCCTATGAAAGATGCAAGCTCGTAGAATTTGAAATCTGTTCACTGTGTAATCCTGCTGGACATGCTCCCGTAAACCCGAGAATCTAATACTCCAATTCTTTGAATCTCTGCAGTATACAGACCCCCTTTAAGTAGATAGAATATGGACTTCCCCAAAACCATATTGCGATCCCCATATACCCTGTATTCGACCTACGTAAGGGGGACTATACCCCTGGATTATGCATACGAACATCTTGCAACAAGGCCCTTCATCTCGATGAGCATCCCCGGCACAATAGACCTTGAACCCAAAACAAAGGGTATACGAAAAGGCCATTATACTGGATTCTTGAAAGGTCTAGGAAGGCCAGGGTTTAGGGTCGAGGATTTAGGGTTGAGAAAGATCACCCATGTCAATTTTTGATGGTCGGCTGGACCACCTGTGCCCGCAGTGGCCGGCGGTGGCCTTTTTTTTTAATGCATGGATCTGAGCAGGTTCAGGCGGGTTAACGGAATGAGAAAAGGGCTTCTGGTAGCATGGAAAAGAAAACCAATGAAGGATCCGCAGAATGAAGCGGAAGCCGGGATGTTTATGGAGATCTTGCCAGTATCCTAAATCCAAAGCCCCTGGTCCTAAACCCTAAACCAAAGGAACACCCCCAGGTGTTGAGCTGGCATGGTGGGGCTGCAAGTAAGTATCTGGCTGGTCAAAGTTAGGAACCCTTTTTTTGGGGGATCCCAAGAACAAAGACTACTATGCAAGAATCAGATGAGGATCTAAACCGTAAGGACCCTTGCTCCTGGAATCTCTCATGTAAGCCTCGTTTGAACTCCCCGCTCGAACCTGTTTTCGGTATCAAGAGCATGAGGGAACCTCATGCGCTTCCCTGCGTGCTGTCCGAGGCTCTGTGCCTGAGGTTCAAAGCCCCTGGACGTGAGCATTTGCCGCAAGGCAAAAATGTGCATCGAAAGTCCAAAGCTGCTTGCTGCAGTAACAGTAACAGTAGCGGTAGCGCTGACAGTAGCAGTAGCAGCAGTAGCAACAATAAGAGTGGGGACAGGATTTGAACGTTTTGTACCGCGATAACATTTGACGTAGCAGCAGTGGCAAGGTCGGAGGCCTCGCGAGTTCGACGGGGCCAACACATGGAACTTCAACATAAAAGGGTTCTCATCGCAAGCACCCCGTCCAAACGAGGAGCTATAGAATCCTAGCCTTATGTCCGAAAGCCCACGATGTCTTTAATCGCTATACAACTGCAAACACCCCAGGCTCTAAGCCCTCACCGTGTACCAGGTGGAAAAGGGCGTGCGAACTGTAATCCAATCCCATTCCTTATGCCCTGCCCTTTGCCCTAGATCCCAAAACCTTCATCCCACACCCATGTATCCTAAAAACAAAAGGTGTCCAGGAGTCTCCTTTCTAAGGCTTGGATCGTAGATGTCAGCTCATGGACCGCGACGGGCAGAGGCGAACCGTGATTTTGGTTTTTGGGATTCGGCTTATAGAATTTTGGGTTGAGGGTTTTGGGATTCGTGTGGAGCTTTGATAGCGAGTTTAACGTGAAAGGTTTCAGATTGATGGTTAGCGCTTGGGGTTTGAGATCACCGTTTTGAGATCAAAGGTGTCTGGTTAGAGATGATGGTTTGGGGTTTGAGCTTGAGGGTTTAGGAGTAGTCACAGGTTTTGAGAGGCGCTCGCAATTCGACAAGCTTTCAACCCTTTCAAAACGCCAGCAAAGCCTGGATTTCAGATTTCGAAAAAGAACATAGACACAGCGAACACCCGAGAACGCAATACCTCCCCTAGATGGAGATCTCTGGAAAGAAGGGTTTTCTTGGGCATCCCATAGAGACCTAAATAACTGTACACACATTGCATTTGCACATCTACAGAATCCTAAACCTGTTAAATCCAAGACTCCCGAAGGTAAATCCCAGACCCATAAACCTTAAACCTGCACCCAGTTACCCAGTTTTTGTCCCAGGATGAATGGACTCGGAGTGACTTCGGGACCTCGGACCTGCAAGCTCTTGGAGCCCAATCAGGCATCGTAATCTCCAATCATACGGGGGATATATAGTGCTGATATAGGATTATTAAGGGGTTACACAGTGTCAATAGGGGTTATATGGTAGCATTTCATAATGCCATGTAAATAAGTTTGGAAGTTTGCGAAAATTAGGGGTACTTTTTTGGGTATTTCGAGGTCTATATTTGGTTCCCCCCCACTTAGGGAAACTACCCTTTCGCGTTGAAGCCATAGCAGGCTCTCTGCAATCTGAGCCTTGCTTGAGCATTCCAAGGTTTAAGGGCTGTGGCTTTGGGTTTAGGGATTTCTTGGAGCTATGGGTCCACTGTTTTTGAAATCTTCGCAGTACTGCTAGATGATTTAGGGCGGGGCCCCGTGCTAAGACAAACCCACGAGCGCTGTATGTTTGATGTGGGGAAGCTTGACTGCACGATTATATTCTAAACATTGAGCAGGCCCTTCCACATAAGGATTGAGGTTTGCGGTTTATGCTGAAATTTCCATGTCGGCACCTGCAGTCGGAAAGAGTTCTTGAACTAAGTTGCCGCTGGGGAATATAAATGAATTTTGAATGTTATGATGTTATGGAACCCATATGGGTGAATATCGTTTTTGCCTGATATTTACTACTTTTGAAGCTTCGGCATTTATTGGGGTGTATGTAGGGATAAGTAGGGATATGGGATGCATTCCGGTCTTCTGAAACTACCATGGGCCCCCACTATTCTTCAGGGTTTAAGGGAGAGGAGGGGAAACAAACAAGGCCTAATGAGCCCTAGTAACCTCTAGTCAGCTCCAGCAAGCCCCAGTAATCCGAAATGAAGCCCTTAATTTGCGAGGGCCGTTAGTAGCCCCGTGCTAAGACGCTAAACATGATTCATTTTAAAAGTTTTGCTCTATGCTAAAACCTCCCGGGAGGAATATTGAACATGAAGATATGAGCTACTGTCAGTATTGGGGTTACCACGGGACCATGAAGGGTGGACATAGGGGCCCTTTTGGTAGCATGGTCCCTAATATATTTTCTCCAATGGATTATTAAGGGGGATGATAGGAGTTGAGATTATGGCGCATGAGAATTTGGATTTCCAGCCAAAGTCGCTGGGAAGTCCACCGCTCTGGGTCATCTTTCTCATGGTTAGGGTTCAGGCTTTAGGGTTGAAGGTTTAGGGTTTCGGGGGTACCTGCAGTAAGGATCATCTTTCTCGAGGAATAGGTTCCTGTCAGAAAGGTGGGAATGGTATGAGGACCTACTGCAGGGGCCGCCGCTACCCATAGCTGCTCAAGTTCAGGCAGCTTCTACGCCTGGTTGAAGGTTGACTGAGGCATGTTTTGGGAACAGGGTTTACTCCAGCCTGACATGGGTATTCAGATTATGGGCTAGCATTCCCACTGCGCTTGATAGTCACAATCCTGCATCACGTGAAGTAGCTTATACCCTGGGCAGAGCGGTATTCTAGTATGCAAAGGTTATGCTGTAGATTGGAGGAGACTCAGAGGCCCCCCGTATGTATGCGATAGGGCATGTTCTAAGTGTCGGTCGTGCAGAATTCTAGCATCAATGGTATTATCCTACAAGGCACAAGGATCCTTCTGGGGTTCAGGGTGTAGGGTTTGGGGTTTAGGGTTTTGGAGTTGGTTGCGTTTGGTATGGGGGCCCCACATATGGACCCCAATACCCAACATAGTATAATTGCATGACTCTTCTGTTCAGGCTCTGCCAAAAGGTACACCATGACCCAGTACCTGGACTTCAGCAGCTGGTTGAAGACCAGCCGGCTGCTGAGACCGGCTCAGAAGTGTGTAACGAAACCCTGGTGCCTAGCAGGGAATGGGGAATTGGGATATAGGAGCTCTTGTAGGGGATTTTATAGGGACCACTGAAGGGTACTTATCAAACCCGACTACAGGTTTCCTGAGTCCTTACTAGGCACCAGGCAGGATCTCCACAGCAGCAGCACCGGAAAAACAGCTCTGCCTTGCTGGATGGTAGGTTGTTGGGAACATATAGTCCCCCTTAAGTAGATAGATTATGGCTTTGGGATTATTAGAATAAGATCCCTGTATACCCCATATTCTATCTACTTAAGGGGGACTATAGTGTTTAGGGTTTAGGGTCCCAGTATCATGCGGCCCGTAATCTCGAGATTGCCCGAAAGGGAACCGAAGTTTCGACAACCCCTTCAAATGAATTTTGAGCCCAAGCATGACCTGCAGGCCCAAGCCACACTCCATTGCCGCGCTGCTAGATGTGTATATCCAAAAACAGACTCGCCTCTATCTCGAAAGGTTTTAGTCCTAGTTCCCGAAGGCTACCCGCAACCTGCAAGAGGTACCAAGACAGATCCACTAAAGTTGCTTCGGCTTGCCGCCACTTTGGACCAGAAATGTCCTGTGCCGATGAGTTAGACCACGACTCCCACCCCCCAATGTTCATCAGAACGGCAAGAAGACATGTAAGCATGCAATCTTCAATACTCCCCATAAGAGACCTCAGGTCTTGTGTAATCATCCTGATTTTAAGGGGATCGGGGTGAGCTTGCTACCTATGGAATCTCATCATATTCTCTGGCCCGCAATCGCCATAGTAGCATCTGCTGTGGACAGGGCGCGGACGTCAAGTTATCGCCACTGCCAGAAGTTCTGACATGTGTTCTGGCTGCATTGCAATTGCTGAGGTTTGCACGGCTTAACATAGGTCCCAGGTTCCTTATACGGTTCTGGGAAAGGCTACTCCAAATAGACCTCAAATGATGTGGGATATTATTTAGGATACTCCCTTTATCACCTGACCAAGCCCACTTTGTTCTTGATTTCCTGTTTTCATTTCCAGTAGGTTTTTGTGATGTAACAGCGTCCAAGGTTGGTGTTCTTGGAGTGTGATGCTTGCGATCGGTCATGCTTGCCTTGCGACGGTTTTGGGTTGCTGTGAAGGAATTTCGAGTTAAGTCGTTGTAATTTACTATACACCCTAATCAAAGGCCCTTGAGCAACCCGGCTTTTGGGTTTAGGTTTTATCATGTTTTCCCCTACAAGAGTCTAGGGTGGCTTTGAGGAGATCATACAAGCTGGTGACCTCGTCCCATGTGAGCGCAAGCAGCAACATGTCGTTTTCACCTGGCAGCTGTGGATGGTGTTCTTCCCTTCATGGGTTCCCCAGCCACCCCACCGTGCTACCGCCATGTTCTTCCTTCATCAGGTTCAGATAGGTTCAATTTAGGTTTACGTAATAAGGGGAAGCACCAGAGCGCCTGACTTTAAGTCCTAAACCTAAACCCTTCCCAGGATCTTGATGATTCTAGATGCCACAAAAGACGATGCGCAGCGGCAGCTGCTGACCAAGGACTGGGTTGCTCGAGTAGGGTTTGGGATTGGGGTCTAGGGTATAGGGATTAGGGATGAGGCTCTGGGGTCTCGGAAATAGTCATCAGGGTTGACAAAGTTACCATAACATGTGTATTTGGTGAAATCACGGGGTTTCCATATAGCAGTAACTTACGTACTTCAGGTTCCCGAACAGCACCCCAGAGGATCTGGCGCGGGAGACTTTATACCTTGCACTGCCAAACTCAGAACTCCCAACTCGGATCACTTAGGTTGAGGTCTCATTAATAGGGGCCTCCATATTAGCCCCATATACCAAAACTGTTGCTGCAGGGGGGCTCGTCAAAAGTTTTTTGCAAGACCCAACATAAGATTCCCGTGATTCGGCAGTTGATTGTTCATGCGTCGATTTGCCATCGAAGTCCCCATGCTAATGGTCAGTGCTTGTTTTATGCATTTGGGGACATTAGCGAGAGCAAACGTCCAAGAACGACTTGATGCCCACATTCCACGCAGCGAGCTTAGACAAAGAATCAATGCCGTGAACTGCGAAGGCCAACGAATCAAATCCCGAATGTAAAAAGCCTTGCACTGTTTGGAATCTTGTGCTGCATGATTACTGTAGTTGTGTTTCATGTCAAGCCCAGACTGGGTGTACCCACTTGTACAACTGCACGAAAGAAAACACTCTGGACTTTTCAATGCCTCCGTGCTTGCTATGAACGTGCTAGAATACAATTATGATCTTCCGCAGTATCGATGTTACCGTGTCTGCTTTTGCATGGCAAGCCCGGGATGTTTCAACCCATCAGCCACAGTTGGATAACATGTATAGTAGGATTAGTTGATAAAGCCTTAAATGTACCCGGAGTTTTGGCTATTATCACTTACTTTCATGATAGCGGTACCCAAAGCAAACCGTCGGAACCAGCAACTGAAAGCCTCAAATCAGACAGGAGCTGAACGACGTTGGAATCCGGCTGAACAAGGCCTTACCTGTGTGATATCCGATCCCTGAATCTCGAACCCTCACCCTTGCCCTACACCCGCAACTCAAATCCTTACTTTTGGCGTTTGGATCCCTGTTTACATGCGACATCATGGTGCTCAGGGCAAACATACCCTGGGTAGTGCTATGGTTATTCCTACTAGTATTAGTACTGATATGATAATTTCTGCTAAGTACTTCTATCCTTTCTATCCGTATTACTATTGACCATGGGCGAACATCGGCACTCGTGGCCGGACACAATAGCTGACCGCATGATCGCAGACGTGGAAGCTGATTGCTTGAATGACGAACATCTTTTGACAGGTTGTCGAGGTCGCTTGTTATCACGGCATACTGCGCTTCAAACATATCGCAAGATCAATTCCAGTGATTTCAGGGGGGCTACCAGTTGGGGTTAGGGTTTAGGGCTTGCTTGTGGCTGCCATGCCTGTGCTGTGGCTTGGTAGTAGGCCAGACCCAAGATCTCCGTCACCAAGACGCCGGGGTCCCAGCTCCTCTTTGCCGGCCTTAGTCCTCCTTGCCAGCCTTAGTCCGGCTTTTAGGGCCAACTTTTTTGGTTTCAGGGCTAAATATTTAACTGTTCTGAGGGGTTCCACAGTCAGGTGAGTCCTGACCATGCTTGGATGTGGACACACAGGATCAAACCAGCAATGGGTTCCTCGGTCCTGATGTCCCTGGAACGAAGATTAGAAATCCTTGAGAGGCGCATCGTGGTGAGGTTTACCATGCTCTTAGGTGGATGGATCCACGAAGGGAAGGTAGTGAAAACCTTCTTCAGTACTCCCTAACCCTAAACAATGCAAGCACAGCAGGAGAGAGAGAGACAGAGAGATAGATATAGATCGTATCGGTAACCTTTGGGTCAGCCCTGCTCCTACCCCTGTATGCCTAAGAATGCTGTGTCTGCAGCAGGAGCTAACTTAGGGGTTTGTTACTTGGTTGGAGTTTTGGGACCTTAACTGTGAGGACCCAGCGCGTGTCGGAGACAGCAAGCATCGAAGCGAGTGTAGTCTCACAGCCCTGTAGAGTAGGAAATGATTTCAAACTTGGGCCAGTTCCTGTACTCCCCCCAAAATGTTGATGCGCTTTCACCTGACGGAATTATTTAAAACGCGGGTCGAAGCTTGGAATCGTTTCGGACCTCCGGGGCTGAAGAACCTGCGCGGCGCGGGGCGGTGCTCCGGAAGTGGTGTAGTCCATCTCATCGCCCGAAGACGACGATAGATATAGAAGAAGAAGAAAAGCGAGATAGATAAGAAAAAAAAAACACTACTCCCGCAGACTCCTGTCAACCCGCTCCAGTCGGACCCAGCCCCTCATTATTATGATATAAAAACATTCGAATCTGTAGGGGCTGGCGTCTAGTTGTTTTGGGGGGCTTCGGGCTGTGGGCAAAAGTGTAGCGGGGCCCGTTTTTCTAGCTGCCACATCCTAAGCTCTAATACAGATTCAGTTGCTACACGAACACGAGGCCTGGACCCTAAACCCCAACCTTATCCCTTGTCGGATCTCCTTGCTTCTTCCATGCGCGTGTTGAAGCCCTTGTCTAAGGAAGACCGGAGGGTTCAAGTTCAATGCCACATGTACGCTAACGGAGTGGCGCCCACAGCTATGCCTGCTTGAAATGTGCCGCTTAGGGTTTGGATTGTGCGGGCGATTGCTGGCCATCAGTTTGTTTGTGGAACAGCTGCCATACACATTTGAGGAGCTCTACTTGTTTCTGTTTGAAGAGTCCTAGGGCTTAATTAGGGCATGGGGTTCAGGGTTTATTTTTGGATTATGAATCCCTATATCACACCCTAGAAATGAAGGTTCTAGGGTCTAAGGAAGAGTCTTATGACCTAGGGTCCGTGTATGAGTATGATGTAGGGCAGAGCCCTAAACCCTAAACCTTAAACCCTAAACCTGAATTGGCAAATTCTTAGGCCCCGTCCCATAGGTTTCAGCTGTGGTTCCAAGCCGGCCGCCTTTTGTTTATCCCCATGCCCTAAGCCCTAATCCCTAAACCTTAACCCTACACCCCTGAACCCTAGACTGCTCCTACTACTTCTACTATTGTGCCTGCGCATTGTACCACAGAAAGCCTGAGATCCCAATAATTGTGTATACGTTGCGGCGGGGAAATGGTAGTTTCCATATTTAGGGGGACCCTAATGTAGACCCCAGAATTCCAAAATCCTCATTAAGTCCAAGGACCCCAAGAAAGCCCAAATCTAACAAAAATTCTACCGTCTAGTCGTGCTGCTGCCTGCCCCTCCTCAATTTAGCTGCGCTTGATCTTCTGATGCTCTGAGATGAAGGGTCCTTGGTCATGTAGGTAGCGTTTGTTTGTGTCACCGTAGTGTAGTAGATCATTAGACATTTCAACTACAAAGTACCCCAACTACTTGTGTGTCGTGTGCCATTACATTTTCGGATTTTGCATGGACAGCCAGCTGTTTGTTCACGTGGAAAGGGCTGCGCTCAAGGGTCTGGTAGGTTTTTTGGGAAATCAGATGGCCATACCTCAAAATCGAGGTCCATGTACCCCTCAAACAACAGAATCCTTTCATGAAATCTTCATGCTGTGGGGGCTGAACTGGCTAACGAACAGCAATATCTGCGACACAGCCGTGTACACGAAGCCGAGGAAGCTTGCGAGATGTCTCAAAACCCGAAAGTGCCTGTAACCTCGATAGCGCCGGCCGCAGCAATCGGGCTCGCAAGCTAGCGTAGCATTGCGACTAAGTCAGGAGCCACATGTCGTCGAAGCGTCAGGGTTCACCAGGTCCGATAGGAGCAATGCTTGATTTCAGGTCTGAGGTCATAAGAGTTCAGATGCAAAAACAAAAGCCTCGGCATCCCTGCGTCAAGGTTTAGGCCTGTGGCTTAGTTCTCTAGGCTTCTGGAAGGGTTCATCCTCATGCCTCATGCTTCCACGTCCCTACAGAAATTTCGGCCATGCCAGCAACAGTCCTGGAAATTCCTACAGATGAAGCCTCCCTTACGGGCACCCAAAAGAGCTCCCGTGCTCGAGGGTTTCAGGTTCAGGGTTTTCGGGCTTAGGGTTCCCAAAGATCGCCATGGCTGCGTCACCCTGGCATCACGTCTCCGCACGTGAGGCGGGTTTGAGCAAGAGGTTAAAAGGTTCTAAGGGACCATAGGGACTAGGAATGCGTGTTTGTATACATGCTTTTGAAAGAGAGAGACTTTGTGGGTGCAGATGGGGCAAAATAGAGGTAACCTCTAGGGATGTATAGGCTTCAGGGCTTGGGATGTATCCTGCTCCAAAGGACCTCTTAAAGGAGAGGAGGTCTTCTATGGGCCCGTTTAGGAGTCGAAGCCTCAAACCCTAACTTTAACCTTAGACCCTAAACCGTAAATCCTGAACCCTGAGCCTTAAACCCTAGGCCCCTTTCAGAAAGTAAGGGAAGATGTCACAGACCCTTGTTAAAAAGATGAAGGTCTTTTCATGGGGTTTCCTCAAATGTGGTGTCCCATTTGGGAGCTCTGAATTTCAAGGATCATAAGCGTTCTACAGGGTTATGTAGGGTTCAAAAGCTGGGGGTTCTTTTTTTGGGGATACCAGCTCATTATAGTATCTTGGAGTCTATACTAGAGCCCCCCGTGCAAGCTACCATATGGCTTTCTCACTACGTGTTTGTTTGACAGAGGGTAGTTGAGAATCGAAGTTGCGCATGTGTTTGAGCTGCATGTATTGGTTGCTGTTCAGGACTTGAGTCGACATAGCCCGGAAACCAGATTTTTTGCCACAGATCCACATGTTGGTAATCGACATGTGACTTCCTTATCACCAACCTCGTAGACCCTAAACCCTGCACCCTAAGGGGGTCAGCTGTAAGTCACTGGCCGATACCAAGGCCCGCCAAGGCCCTACCATCCGAAGCCCTGGGCTAAAGTCAAGAATTATGGAACCCGGGACAGTAAATTGTAGCATGTAATAATCAGTTATTATGTAGGCCCTAAGCCTTATTGCCTTGATTCAAGATTGATGTTGAGAGAGAATGCCTTCTGAGCATGCTCGAAGCAGGCCTGTGAATTCAACTTGGTTCGTGACACTCGCATGTAGTTGTCTCAGAAACCAGCGGTCAAAGTGAGGGAGGTGCCTCGCACTTTCAGGTGTAGCATGCGGCCAGGGCCGTATTCATGCCAGTGCTGGTAGGCCCTATGGTGATGTTTAAATGCCGGGCGCCCAAGCATAACCAAAACACAGGCTTTCTCGAGGCGAAGATCAGCTGAAAAGGGAGGCCTCATGTCCCTTACTGTTGATATTGAAAATCCAGCATAAACTTAGTAAACTATAATACCCAGGTTTAGGGTACTAAGGGTCATGCCCAGGGTTTCCAGTATCCACCATATCACCCACATCTAATTACAGCCCCCCAAGCAAGTTCTGCCCCCTTTTCGCAGCCATTTCTGTTCCAGGCCTGCTTTTCAGAACCCCAACTAAGTTTCTATTGGTTTTTCCTTACATTAGTATTAACTTATGTATTGCTGTTGCTACGTACCGCTCGCATTTCTTGTCGCTGCTACACTTGTAGATGCAGATTCGATGTTGGGTTTCAGTTGGGTAGGCCCATCCAACCAACCAAGCAGACCAAACGACTGGCTTTCAAGGGCTTCGTATTGGAGAGTGCTGCTTGCTAGAGCATCAGGGGGATTGCAGGAGGGAACAGGGTTGAGTTGGGATCATCATCAGATATGAGCTACGGTCATTTTTAGGGTTATCAAGGGGCCATTTAGGATGGACATGGGTTTTTTTTGTAGTAGTTTAGTATTGTCTGTGCTGCATGTTTTAAGCAGGACACATGTTTTTTTTGAGTATATGGGCGAATATTGACTGCAGCTCATATAGCGTTGAGGCTGGGGTTGAACAGGGATTAGGGTTTAGAGATTAGGGTTTAGACGGGTTTAGAGTTTAGGTTATCACTTCCTTAAGCATCTCTACGGCCCGCAGTTGATTTCTACTTGGGAAGTTGCTTGGTGCTAGGGATAAGGGTGCAAGGTTCAGGACAGCAATCTAGGGACATGTTGCAAAGCACAGCTCTTTAGGGTTGACTTAGTTGAGCGGCTAACTCCCAACTTTGTGGGCTATTTCATCCTATTGGAAGGGAAGGGTTGTTTTTTTTGGGCTAGGAAGCGCTGCAGTTAGCAGGACCTCATGGGAAATCAGTGGTGTCATTCTGTGTCGTGTTTCTCTGATCGTTGTACTGCCTGTGCCCCATGAGCGACAGCGGCAGTGAAAGCGATGCTGCCCAGCAAGAGCGCGAGGTGCGCCAGGGGAGACACTTGCAGAGTCAGGGGGATTTGTCAGGTATACTTATAACCTGTATTGTGGGTACTGCCCCCCACTGTGTACCAGTTGGATAATTTTTTCTATGGTTATATATAGCCCTTATAGGACCCCGAATGTAGACTGTTACGGGGTGGGGGCAGTACTCAACCTCTATAAGTCATATGCCGAGGCCAGTTATTCTCGCGATCAACCTACTTACTACACCTCCCCCACCCTCCAAGCAAAGTGTAATGCGGCCAAGTCTGGCTGTTCTGAGGGCTTCTGTGTAGGCTCGGGCAGAGACGGTAAACAGTTCAGGCAGGGTTTAGGGTTTGGGGTGTAGGGTTTGGGGTTGGGGGTTTAGGGTGTAGGGCCTTACAGATTTTGACTTTGCATAACAGACGTGTATCTATCTACTGCCCTCCTCCCCCTAATAAATCCTACTAATGATGCTACCCCATTCCTAAGAGTGAGAATCCCCCCCCTAGTATGTAATGTTACCATGTGGGGGGGTTCAGAGCTATACTGAATGCTGTAGTTGTGTAAGGGTTATGGTTGAAGAATGTGAAGCTTAGGATGTAAGAGCTCAAGCAGTTCACAGTAGAGCAACTGGTAGTTCCCAAATAGAAAACCGCACTATAAACCCCCAGATACTACAAACCTAATTATAGGAAGGGTACCCCTAACTTTGGGAAACCCTCGAATCAGTTCAGATCTGGCGGCTTATGGAGCTTCGACTATCTTTTTGTGCCGACGGAAATGAGGTCTAAGTCGTAATGCTAGCAAGAATACTATGCACCCTAAACCCTAATCCAAAAAGCTTACACCCTAAACCTTACAGCAGTAAAGGACCAGAGGCTTTCAACGAGGAACCTATCAAGAGAAGCAGTAGCATCTCACTCTCATGTTCCTACCCTAATCTGAGTTGCTGTTAAGGAACTTAACTTAAGTTACCATATTATGGGCATATGGTAAGTAATAAGGGTTCCTGAATATAGTAACGTAACTCAAGTTCCTTAAAAGCAGCCCAGTAGTATCCTAAACCCTGAACCCATTCTACCTGGTCCAGGTGAAGTTGCTCAAGCCAAAGCAGCTTGTGCAGCACCAGTTCTCGGCCACGAAGCAGTGTCGGGGCCTTAAACACGGTTTGCACTAACTGGTGCCTAAAGATGAGTACCATTATATGGGGTTGTGTAGGGAGTATGATAGGTATCCACTACCTCTTGGATATTGCCCCCACTCTGTAACAGTTGGTGAATATTCATACTACAGTGATGTACATATAGCTCTTTTCTGACCCCTAATATAGCTTGTTACAGGATGGAGGCAGTACCCAACGTATACCCCACCCGAAGCCCTAAACCCTAAACCGTTAACCCTAAGCCCCCCCAAACTACCTCACCCCTCCTTAGAGTTCCAAGTTCAGATCCATGTAGGCCTTGAAGCCACAAACCCAGGTTGAGGTCATCCTCCTTTAAGGGTGGGTTTAGGGTTTAGGGTTTAGGATTTAGGGTTTAGGGTGGGAGGGGATTAAGCAATGCACAGTCTTATTGTCGGGTTAAGCTGCAAAGCCATCCTTAGGGTCAGGCTCCCCCAAAGTCATATGGGCTATAGTCTAAACTCCTTAAAGGGGGGGCTATATAGGGAGATTATATAGGGTTTAGGGTTGGGGGTTTAGGATTTGGGGCTTAGGGTTTAGGGTCTCAGCTCCCTAAAGGGGGTTGCGCAAGGATTATATAGGGTTTAGGGTTGAGGGTTTAGGATTTGGGGCTTAGGGTATACACTCCTTAAAGGGGGTTTGTATAGGGGGATTCTATGGGGGAGTAGTAGAGGGGTTATTAAGGGGGATACTAGGAGTTTAGACTATAGCTCATATGGCCTTGCATTTTAGGATTTCTTGGGCCAAAATCCACTGCCCACTAATGGAGAATCAAATGGAAAATAAAATGGATGTTGAAGCGGAAGGCGAGTTTCAGTTTGTCATGTAGGATTGCCAATGCTGTTTTGAGGTCCGTTTGAGGTACAACGTTGGTAACTATTTAGCAGTTTCATTTTCCTTTACATAGATATCTCCAAGCGATTAGTTGCAGCAGCCAATTGTCCAAGCGGGGGCTGAAGGGGGCGGCTTAGGTAGGGTTCCATGAGGGTTCATGAAGGGGAAGGGAGCGACGGGGCCTCTATGGCAATTAGCTTTTTGTAGGCTTTTTGGTCTGCCACGGGGCCGGACTCGAAGTTTTTGACTTCCATTCAGTTGCCCCACAGTCGATTTGTGCTTGGCTTCTTGTCACTCTCATCACCATCGCCAGCTGGCTGTGTGCCTGCGAGCTAAAGCTAAACTGGAACCCCTAAGAGGGGCCTGTGTAAGTTCATGTCCTCCTAGAAGCGGCTTACATGGAGTTGCATGTTAGTCCGGGGAGGGTACACCCTCCCCAGAAACAAGTAACATGCAAGATGGAAGCCCAACAGAGGCCCTACAAAGACTACTGTCCTTATACAACTAACATGGAGTTTCATGTTTGTCGGCGTAAGCCCAGGCCCTAAACTCTGCACCCCTGAGCCCCAAACTCTACTGTAAACCCTGGTGGGAGGTATAGTCCCCCTTTAGTAGATAGAATATAGGGTATATGGGGATCTTCAGATAATATACCCAAAACCATATTCTATCTACTTAAGGGGGACTATAATTGTCTGTTTGCCAAGGCCTGGAAGGGACAGGCAATGTACTTCCAGCGCCTCGGTCGGAGTAGGATCTACAAGCCGAGTTGACTCCAGGTGGAAGTCATTACCATTATCCCCTCATGTAGACCCGTGACTAATAAACCCGTTCCGTTTAAGGGCCGTGATATTATGATCCCTATTATAATTCCCATTAAGGGGAGGGGGTTTATTAATAAGGGGTCTACATTCGTCACTGCTAGAAACTAGAAGTACTTCTGACACTGTTGAGCTTTCAGGGTTGAAGGTTGAAGTCAAATGGTTAAGTTGTTTGTCTACTTTAGGGTGTAGTTTTGAGCCCCAGACCTGTTTAGCTCATCTTCAATGTCAGCTCTCCTTCCTATTCAAATCAAACATGTCCGGCTATACCTCAAAGGATAATGCGGGAGGTGTCATCTTGTTTTGAGGATTAAATAGAGGTCGGCCATACCCCTCTACCCAGACCCATATTATGTGTGGATGGCCCAGCAAACCCCAAACTCCTTACTTCAGATATCTATACTGGGATGTTTGGTTTGCTGTTCAGGAAACAGGAAATCCCTGTTTTGATGCGTTCTGGACTCCGTGACATGCTTTTCCCTGCGGAGGAAAATGCCGAGCTGCTGGCCCTGCAGGCAGCAGCAGAGTCCTGTGGTTCGGCGCTGAATGCAGGTGACAGCCAGGCCACGCCGGGGAAGTGGCTACGGGTTTACGGTGGTGAATGATTTCAAGAGTTTTGGGGTACTATGGTTCTAAATTCCTCATATGCGGCACATCCAAAGCTAGACGATCCTGCATGGCTTTGTATGGTGGTTTCCGAACATAGATTATAATCCTTATTGCAAAGACCAAGAAAAACCCTAATTTTCAGAAACCCCAATCCTTTTAGACCCCTATATACCCCCGGCTTCCATTTGATTATCAATGTTCTTGTCCATTTGATTTTCGATTACTGGGGATTTTTTAACACATACCTAAACCCTAAACCCTAAACCCTAAGCCCTAAACCCTCTGAAGGCTTTGCGCTCGGCCGTGAATGCTGGGCGCCACGTTGCGGAGAAACTCTGGGGTCCCGGGGACAAAGCACCAGGAGTCAGTGAGTAAAGGCTTCAGAGGGTTCAGTGTTTAGGGTTTAGGGATATTATTCCCAATAATGAAGAACCAAAGAGGAAAGAATATGAAAAATGAAATGGAGGCTGTTGTCATACAGAGGTTCACAGGGATTGGGGTCTCCCCCTATTGGGGATACCTTCTGTATATGTATATATAATTTTCATACTGATCCCAAAATATCTCTGAATATTCTTCTTCTCCCTAGAGAGGTACAACGCGTTATGCACAACATGCTTTGGGTTTTGGCCGGGAAAGGGTAAGTTGGGCTGTTTTTTTGACAAAGCTGAAAGGGCCATGCATCGCAGGCAATAAAAACCTAAATCCCATTATGAGCCAATGCTTAAACCCTAAACCCTAAAAAGCAACCCTTAACCCTAGACCCCCGCGCACAGATTCCTGAACTTATCACGCTCAGAGATCGGAACCCGTAGTTCCCCTGAGCCTTGGTACCTGGTCTCCCGGCTCTGCTGCCCTTCCTTCACAGAAGGACCCGAGCTCCCGAAGAAGCATCTTGATTGCATGCTGGCTTCGTGTGGGAGGTTTGCAAAGTAGTTTCTCCACAGCCCAGCAGGGGTTCCCCTGGAAAAGTCACCATGTTTTTCAAGAGCTTGTTTAAAACCAGCATGAAGCTGGAACTCTCAGTGGTACTTGTCAGGGTAGGATTAGTCAGCTTTGCTGGTTAGGCCCAGACATTACTCTAAACCCTATAAAACCTATTCGAATCATTTAGGCCTCTACATTTCTTTGAATGCACATAGCCCCACAGCTCAAGCCCTATAGCCCCCACCCAGTTTTCAGGGCCAAGAAGCCGGCCTTAACCCTGATGTGTAGGGTTCAGGGTTTAGCGTATCTGTGGGTCTCCAAAAATTTGGGCTATTGTAGAAATCATGGAAGATCAAATGGCAAAGAACATGGAATCGGAACGGGGATTTTGTACTTGAAGCATTTAGGGGTTCTTAAAACTAGAACACCAGGAGTCCAATTTTTAGGAGTCTCTGGCTCAACCCTAAATACTAAACCAAGGCCCTAAACCCCAAAGCCTACAACCCTCAAGCCTAATTGCCTCGGCCTTTAAACACAGTGCCTTTCATCCACAACCTTAAGCTAGGGGTATATGGGGATATGTCGAGTAGGGCTTAGGGTTTCTACAAATTGTGTAGGGTTCGGGTCCGGAGTTTTGACCGGGTTTTGTGCGGGTTTTGACCGGATAATGTGCAGGTGTCCGTTTCAAATTTTGCCCTATGCAATTTGCATTTCCGGCCTAAAGGTTTGGGGATAAGAGGTTTCAGGGCTCCAGGACGAATCCCAAACCAAGAGCCGAACAGTATTCCCTAATCCCTGATCCCTAAATGGCTAAGCTCAAAATATACTTATAGGAACTGCACCCCTCACATTCCACAATATCCCTGCATAGTTCCAGACCCCCCCTATGTCCTCTTGCAACCCCTAAGCCCTATATATCCCAGTTCAATCCCTGACCCCACAAACTCCTAAACCGAGCGACGCTAAAATCGCAAACCCTAGATCTCTCTCTCTCTCTCTCTCTCTCTCCATCTCTGAGTACCCTAGATAGTAGTTTCCATGTTTTCCATTATCCCTGAATAACCCTATAGTGTACCCGTATATAGTAAATTCCCTTATTCCCTTCCATGCAACCTGGAGTCCAAGCGCCGGAGGGGCAATCACTGGAGGCATTGGCTCCACAGCTGGCGTCCGAGAGCCGACTTCGAGCTGCCCAGAGAGGAACCGCTGCAGAGGAAGGCGGATGATGCAGTTTAGGGTTTACATTTGGTCCCTTGAAGGGGATTATACAGGGGTATAGAGGGTATATCTAGGGGTGTGTGGGCGTTGGGGGTGTATTGTTTCTGGCTTGCACCTGCAGGTGGTTTCCTTGTGTGCAAGCAAGCTGCATAAGAGTTTTGAAGCAGAGGAGACCACAGCGACGAAGGCACTTTTGCCCTGGAGTCCTGGGCAGGGAAAGGCCCCAGTTATGACCAGGCAATGAATATCCTCCTAGTTCTTCATAACTACCCTTGTAGTATGCTTTGTTAGTAAGGAACACTAACTACCGTTATAGGTAGCGCTATTCACTTTAGAACATGCCTAGCTTAAGTCCACAAAGCTCGGCGCGAAAGGCTGAGGCCTCGGCCCCACTGGCTCCTTGCAACGAATGCGAAGGCGGGCCACTAGGTGGAAAAGTCTACTTGGTGCTCTGTCGTTGTTTGTTTAGGGCTTAGGGGCACGGGTTCAGGGCATAGGTTTAGGGTTTATGGGGTTTAGGGTGGAAATGCGTTCCCATTGCTCAGCCCTGACAGATATATTGCCTGTCGAACGTAGCGGCTTCTTCTTCAGCCTTTGACAGGTTTGCCTGTGACTAGTTTCTGACGGAAAGTCGCGGGGTCCAAAAAGAAGGGGTGTAAGAGTCCCGTGAACCACTTCCTTTCAGGCACTAACTTGCCTTTGTTTGGACCCTACCTGCGCTGCAGCTCCCTCCTAGATCAGTCACCTACGCTTGGCAGGTGCAGCTGAAGAGCTTGAAAACCAAGAGCTTCAGCAGAAGAAGGCTCCGACAAGTGTTGCACTCCTACAGCTGAAGGGCGTGAGGTTTAAATTTCTGTCCTCTCCGACACTTTTGGCGCCTTTCGCAGCCAAAATTCAAAAGCAGCACGGATGTTCAGGCAAGGTCGTACATGCCCATTGACAGGTACCTTGATCTTTAATTTGTGTGCATAATCCCAGGGAGCCCAATAAACCTTAAACTCTAAACCCTTGAATCAGATCAGCAACCGTAGCGCGATATAAGGCATCATTCCTTCAGTAAGGTATTAATGATAAGATCCTTTAACCCCAAACTCTAGGTAGTAGTTGGCATTTCTTTTCCAGTATCCCCATATTGGGCTCTCTGCGGCTTGCAGCAGCTTCCCCAAAAGCCTGTTTGATTCTGCATTGTTGGGGTAATATCCATAAACCCATGTCCCTCTATAAGCCCTATATGACCCCTAGTTAATCCCTATTATAGGGGGGAGATATGGGAGCCTCCCTTAAACCCTAGACCCCAAAAGCTTGCCTTCGAGCTCCAGGCGCAGGCAGATGCAAAGGTGCGCGCTGCGGAGCACTCGGAGGCCCTACGGACACTCAGCCATTCAGTAGGGTTTAGGGTTTTTGGTTTTGGATTTTGGGAGTAGGGTGTAGGGTTAAGGGCTTAGTGGGTTGCTGAGCTGTAGGTAATGTACATGTATTCTTGTCCTCATTAGGTAGATAGAATAGGGGGTTACATGAGGATCGTGTTGCAATTCCATATTCTAGCTACTTTAGTTAGAGACGTGCGGCACTATCCCCATCCTCCTCTTCTTGAAGCTCGATCCTGCAGCCACCGCTATTGCCTCTGCGACTGCTACTACACGTGTCACTACCGTCGCTATTCGTTGCCAGTGCGCATGGTATTGCTTCTGCTACCACTCCCTGAGATGCATTGTTTTGCACATCCCTGTACCAAGGATGTACGAGGACGGCCAGTTTTACTGGGCTGCCGCGCGTGCAGTTTGAATTCTTGTAGGGGCAGTTTGGGTCGCGAGCCTACATGGAGGGTGCTCTTTGTACATTCCACGATGTCCACAGTCCATAGCATGGGTTTTCGGATTCCTGATGAGGGTTCGGTTTCTGTGCAGGGGTTGGGATGTCGGCTTTTGGGTGTTCGACCTGCTTCTCAAGATGGGATTTTTAGTGCCCTAAACCCCTACAGCCTAGGGCCGTTACTGAGCTTCATCTGATCCTCAGGAGCTGTTAGAAGAGCCCCTGGAGCGTAATCGCGTGGCTGTGCTTTGTACCTGCGGCTGCAGGGAGGCTGTTGATGGGAAGCGGCTGGTTTGAGGGAGGGGCGGCCGGTGCAAGCATGCAAACCCTACTGTAAGCCCTAAATTCTGATACTTAAAACTCAGCAAGCCCGAACCCTAAATTCTGTTCTCCAAACTCCAACTCTGCACACCCAAAATTTAAAACCCCAAATCCTAAACTCCCAGCCATAAGCCCCGAGCCTCAAATCCTACATGCTCAACCCACAAAACAGAGCTTTTCCTCGAGGCAACGCGGCGCTCTGCGCCCTGAAGGTGGCGCCTTCACAGTGCCGCTGGCCCTGGGCTCTTGGGCTTCACTGGGTTTGTTGCTGAACATTAGGGTTTTGGGGTTTAGGGTTTAGGGTTTAGGGATTTTCTATTGTTTTACTAATTTGTAACACAGGAAGAGGCATGAAGTTAGAGCCTAAGAAGCCCAAAGCCCTAAAGCCTCGGACCAGCTTAGGAAGGTGGATTCGGGCTCAGGTAGGGAATGGCCCAAGTCATAAACATGCAGTGTCCTATGGTTTCTTTCCATGAAGATGCCTGCAAGCCCTGAACCCTAAACCTTAGTGACCTACTTAGGTCAAGCCCAGGTGTTCGGGGGTTTCAGGGGTTCAGGGTTGAGGTTTTTATCAGGTATTTCCCGCGTACTTTTTCCCTCTGCCCCGTTCGTGAACAACCTTAAACCCTAAACCCTCCCAAGCTGACTCCAACATGCCACTTTTTGACCATATTCTGGGTTGCTGTTAAGGCATTTCATCTAAGTTGCGACATTGGGGAAACCCTATTAATTTTCTACTATATACCCATATTATGGTAATCCAATTGAAGTTCCTCAGCCGCAGCCTTCTTTGGCGGGGAGATCCTCCTTGTCTAGCCGCAAAAACTCCAATCACACTTAGGCGGGTAGGCGTTTTTGGTCCCTTATATTCTGCCACTACCTTCACTAAATATTCCTTATACTCCCTCTGTGCGTCTGGCGTCCTAGGGCCACCTGTTTTGAGAAATGCCCATGAAGGCCCTTTGGGGTTTAGGGTTTGTCCTATTGTCAGAAACGCCCATGTAAGGTCAAGCATATGTTGCACTTGGCTCTCAAGTACAGCAGTGCGGCGTTGGAGATGGAGCCAAGCAATGTGAAGGCACCCTTTTTCGGAATTGTTCCCCAAGAATTGGGTACCCGGAGGTGCTTTGAAAGGGGTCACCCTAAACCCTAAAAGCTAAACCCAGTAGGGGATGGCTAGGGTTGCTGGATCAGGGTCTGGGCTTCTCCCAGAAGCGGAAGCATTAAGGCTGGCATAGGATGTAGTGCGTAGGGTTTAGGGATCAGGTCTGAGGTATACCCTCCCCCAAACTGATATAAAAGCAGTAGTCTTTTGGGCTTCCATGTCAGTTTTGGGGACGTTCTGGAATAAGGCTAAAGGTGTCCCAAGCTGAGGTGGAACAAATTGACACCCAAAAGCCCTGAACCCTAAGCCTCGTGGAGCTGTCAAGAGCCAAGGGGTAGGCTTCCAAGTTGGCCTAGGGATCCTTATTGTAAAGCTGTGGAACGTTAAAAATGTCCTGAAACCGAAAGCTGCAACCCTAAAGCCCTCCAGGCTAAGCCCTCAACCTTAAAGCTAAACGCTAAACCCTGAAGCCTAAACCGTTGAAGTAAACCCTGAGCCCCCTAAATCCCAAACCTCCTAAACCCTAAACCCCTAAACCCTAAACCCTTAACCCGAAACCCCCGAAACCCCTACACCCCCCTAAGCCCCATCAAGGCGCACTTCCGAAGAGGCTGTGCTTTAGAGGCCCTGGAGCGGTTCAGGCCAGGGTGGAGGTTCAGGGGTGCAGGGGTTTATAGTCCCGCTTGAGTAGATAGAATATGCCTTTGGGTATACGAAAATAAGATCTCCATATACCCCATATTCTATTTACTAAAAGGGGACTATTGGGTTTGGGGGCTTAAGGGTTGAGGGTTTAGGGGTTAAGGGTTTGGGTTTTGCGGTAGGGGTTCAGGGGTTTGGGGGTTTTAGGTGTTTAGGGGCTTAGGGTTTTGGGCATAACGGATGGTCAAGGGCCAGCTCTTAGGTTGGAATTCGTTACATAGCCTGTGAAGTCCTACAATCCCGGTTAAGGGCCCGTAGTTAGGACCCGGGAAACAGGTCGGGGCCCACATTAGGGGCGGTGGTTAGGACCATACATTTATGGCAGCCTAATTCCTAAACCCTAAATCCTTTTCTCTAAACCCTTTTGCCCAAACCCTAAACCCTAAACTCCGCTGGGGTTCACGCGTTTTGCATTTCAGGTTGGCTGGGTTGGGGGTTCCGGGTCGAGGCTTTTGGTCTTCTGGGCGCGGGAAAGGGATGGGTTTTTAGAGTCTGATACAGGTTATGATAGGGGTTATGTCGGGGTATATACTATGCGGAGATAGGGGGGTTTCGGGGTTTAGCAGGATTGAGCCTTCGAATCTAACCCTGATTGCATACTACTGGGGAATGTTGAGGTAGAGTAGCCGATCTTAAGCTCAAAAGCCTAGACTCTGAAACCCAAATCCTGAACCCTTGACTCTGCATCATCAATCCTAAGCCCCAAGCCCCAAGTCCTTAAACCCTAAGCCCCAAAACCTAAACCCTAAGCCCCACCCCTAAACCCTGACCCTCAGGGAAGCCTACTTTGCCTACGCCTCCGCCTTCTCCCTGGATCCCGGAGACGCCCTGGTGCGCACTGCCTTCGATCGCGTGAGTCGCCGCTTAGATGGTTTAGGGCCTAGGCTTTAGGCCTTAGGATTAGGGTTCAGGGTTTAGGGTTTAGGGTTAAGGTTTTAGGCGTATAGGGTTCATGTCTGGAAGTTTATGCAAGGATAAGCTGTAGTTTTCTGCGGCTTTGCGTTCCTCCCTTAGTTAAGGTTTTCCAGGCCTGAAGGATTCGTAGATGGCAGGTAGTCGAAATCCTTGTCTTTCCTTTTGGGTGCCCCATGCATTAAAGCCAAGATCCCAAACCCTAAGAGTCTCAGGCTACGATGCATGCGAGCTTGGTGAGGACCTGCAGCTGAGCAGCAGTTCAGTCATCCGAATGCTTCGTAGAAAATTGCCTTCCTCTAAGGGTTTTGTAGAGGAAGTATATAGGGGAATGTAGGCTTAGGGGTGTCGGGTCTAGGGTTGCTCTGAAAGTCCTTGTAAAGGAGGGACCATTTGGCATACATTTCCTTAAAGGGGGTGCTAACCACCTTATGGCGATTCTGGACCCTAAGCCCAAAAAAGGTATTGTGAACCACTGCCAAGTCTGTTTGCAGGATGCAGTCAGCGCTGTTTGGGGTTTCTAAGTGGGGTTCATCTCAAATCAAGGCCTGTTTTGGGTTTAGGATTGAGGTTAGGGTTTAGGGAAGCATTCTTATTTTTGAGGCATTCATAGTTGGAGTTGGGATCCACTTTTCTAGTTCTTTTCTGTGAATTTTTGCTAGTGCTGCCGGTACTACTTGATTACCAGCACAGCAGCACCACAAGCAATATCATCGCCATGACTACTTACCTGCATCATTCTTGGACAGGGTTTTCGCATTTTTACCACACTGTAGAACAAAATACAGTAATATCAACTACGTGTTAAGCATATCTAAAACAAGAAGCCCCTCAACCCTAAACGCTCCTGGGCCCTCCTTGTATTCAGGATATCATTGTCTCAGGGGGGTTTCCCGAAACTAGGGGCACTGTTTTGGAGGTCCCTATAATAAGGATTATTGCATTTTGGGATCTATGTTGGGGTCCCCTATTTCGGGAACTTACCATATAGGGCTTAGGGTTTACCATTCAGGGGTTTGGAGGTTAGGGTTTTGGGATTCAGGGGTTAAGGGTGTAGGGCATATGATAATAGGCATTATGGTAGACGCCAGTACAAGCCCCCAACTGATCCACGTTTCTTATCCGTTTGATTCTTGACTATTGACATTTATTTGGGATTCTAAGCTCATCACAGTCCATTTTGCGTTTAATCTTGCATCTATCCCGTTGGATGCCCCCGTATTACTATAACCCTAAATCCTACATATAAAGAATATGTGTGTGTATATCTCTTTACATCCCTGTTGACCCCCGTATTTCCTTACCTAACCCCTGATGAAAAATGTTCGAACCGATTCCTCACCATTCTAGTGATCTAGGCCTCAAACTTACGTCCTGTATATCCGCATGTCACCCTAGATAATCCTGAAACGTAACTTGCCCTGAAAGCGACGCTTATTCGCCTTACTTAGGCCCTACACTGCTTTAAGCCCTAAACCCAATGTACCATTACTGTAGTACCTTGATTGCACTAAACCCTAAACCCTCAAAATGTAGCCTCTGTATAACCACTGTAGAACCCTTAATATAGTATAGTAGTTTCCACTTTCTTTTCCATTGTCCTTATATAGCCCCTATTATAATACAGTAGTTTCCAGTTTCTTTTCCATTATCCCTGTATAAGCCCTGTTATAGCCCTTATAGGACCCCTATCATAATATGGTAGTTTCCATTTTCCATTATCCCTCTATAACCCTTATCTTCGAAACCCTAAATAGTAGTTTCCATTTTCTTTTCCATTATCCCAATATGTCTCCAATATATTCTCTATGTAACCCCTATCTAACCCCTATCTTGGGTACTGCCCCCCCCCCTCAGTAACAGTTGGATAATAACTATAATATGGTTATATATAGCCCTTAATAGGACCCCTAGTATAGACTGTTACTGGGTGGGGGCAGTACCCAACCCCTATCTTGAACCCCTTGACTCGTCGCGTCTCAGCTCAGGAAAGCGCAGATCGAGCGTGCTGGACTGCCCAGGCAGGGCTTAGGATTCGGGCTTAGGGTTTGGAGCTTATGGTTTAGGGCGTATGACTTCTGGCTCGGAGTATAGGATAGAGGGTTTAAGCCGTAGGCCTTACAATTTTGGGTTTGGGGTTGACGGATTACAATTTAGGGTGTATGATTTAGGGCTTTGTATTTAGAATTCATGGTGTAGGATTTTGCAGGTTGCGGTTTACGGTTCAGGATTCAGGGCTTAGGGTTTTAGGGTTGAGGTTCTTGTGATGTAGGGTCTCAAATCTAGCAGTCATGCGGTTGATGCTAACAACTCCCGCATGACCTGAATACCTTATACCTCAGTAATTATAGTATTCTGGTATACTACGGTCACGCAGAGTTTTAGCATCAAGAGTAGGAACCGCATTTGTAGATGCTGTCGTGTTAGTAGGACGAGCAGAGCTGCAAATGCTAACCGTGGCAGCAAAACGGCAATACATTTTGTACGGCCAGCATTTCTGGGAGTGGCTCTGCGTTTATGACAAATCCGACATCCAACGTCTTGGTTAATGTTTTTTCTTTTTTGTTTTTCGTTTCCGTGCGCCGATGGCTGCGGACTGTAGAACTCCTAAATAACATACTGACATCCATGTCTGACAAGAGAGCAGGGCTACATTGTTCTCAGTCTAGATTTCCATACAGCGGCAGAGATATCATAAAGCATAATCTAAGGCTGCGTCACTTGCCCACTTCAGCCTCACAAGCTTCAGGTTGAGGTGGGTCCATGCACAGAAGGTTTAGGGTTCAGGGATCCTGGTTTTAAAAAGGGTTTAAGGTTTAGGATTTAAGGTTCCTGGTCTTAGGGTTTAGGGTTTAGGCAGCAACTCGCCAAGTGTTGCAGGATTCTATACACTCCCTCCATAAAGATTCGAAGCTGCCCATGATGTAGCACCAACCCCCCAAGGGTTGTTGGATCCGGGCCTTTGCCTCGCAGCAATCATCAAAAATGTCCCAATAAGGTCTTCTTAGGGTTCTCCTTAATGTTCCCTGAACCTAAGCCCAAAACCTTGAAACCCCAGTTCATTCTAGGGACGTGGGTGGGTTCCTGAATACAGGCCTTACGTACGTAGCCGCTTCATCTCCCCCAGTCTCCCCATACACGGAAAGCACCGCACAAGCCGCGTGGAAGGGTGTCCACGTTGGAACTCTCCACCTGAAAGCCTTAGACCTTTGACCCGAAAGCCCATGTATCTAACCCTATTATATAACCATATATCCATATATATCCCTATATATCCCTATATATCCCTATATATCCCTATATATCCTAAACCCTATACCTTGTTTACCTTATACCTGTACATTTCGGCAAAGTCCCCTGCACGAAACATGCCTGCAGGCGGCGGAGGAAGCCGGGGGGAAGTTGCAAAAGCCAAGGCAGGGTTCAGGGTTCAGGGTTTAGGGTTTAGAGTTCAGGGTTTAGGGGTTTAGGGTCTAGGGTGTAGGGTGTAGTGTTTTGGGCCATTGGGTTTTGGAATTTTGGGGTTTGGGGCTTTGGAGTTCAGGTCCGCCGCGGCTCCGCTTGGCCGAGCGCCTGCTACCAATACGAAGATCTTTGGTGCTGCGTATAGTTACTACGAACATAGCAGCTCAAATAATGACAATAACAGTTGTTCAATAATGGCAAGGCAATAATCTCTTTCGACAATGACAAGACCTGCATTCAACAAAGGCTTGGAACGTTGAAATTCACAAGAGGCTCTGCGGGATCCAAACCACAGAGCTAATTTTCCAAAGCCCTAGAGGGCTGGCACATCCAAGCCGGATATTTATGGTAGGCGTTTAACACACGCTATCCTTCGCCAACATTCTTGAGCAAGCCTATGTACACTCACCACAAGCCATATTAAAGACCCGACTTCAAAGCCGCCTCCTTGACCCTCCAAGTACTCTTCCCCAAGCTTACATAGAATCGAGTTTTATACGGGTTTACGCTCCCCTAGCAATCCCAGTAAGGCCCTGGCAGGGCCTCTATTCAGCCAAAACGAAATTGGGTTTATATTCAGCCTTTGGAGACTGTTTTTTGGTCCCGTTGTGAACCTCTTGCTCTTCGACTGCAGTCAGTGAATTGTGAACCTTGTGGGACTAGAGCATGAGGAAAGTTCGCTAACATGGAAGCTCGGGAAAGGGGTGTTTGGTGGTCTGGTGGTCTGGGGGCCCCAAGACCTACAAAATTGGAGCATGCTCCCCAAAGCTCGCTTACATTGAAACTTTGCACTGAAATGGACTGACTGGTGAGCTAACATTACCAACAACAATGCCCGGGGAGTGGAAAATCGAGCGGTTGGCTGAGGAAAACGCCAAAAAAGTACGGCCACGTCGGCCAGAAGCAATCTTATTTCCCTAAAAAAGTACGCAGGCGTTTACAGGGACAAATGGGTAACAGCTGCCATGTTTGTTCCCGGCTTTTGGCGACTCACGGCCATGTTAGTTGTAGGTGTACCCGGGAGTGTGCTGTTTGTGAGCAGGTCCCAGCCAAACAGCAAAGAGCTCTGCCACTCGAGTCTGCAATTCAGTTATTATGGGGGCCTAAGTAATTACTAGTATGATGAATAATCAAATGGAAATGCAACATGAACTTGTACTGGCATTGGACGTATACGGGCTTTATAGGGATTATGTGATGTATTTGCGAGATAAAAACAATACCATGTTCAGCTCTATTTGAGGTAGTCTATGCTATAGTTATACAAAGAATCTGGGACCCCTGTGCTGGCAATTGTTTAACCCTTTCTCCTCTTTGTTGGCCCAAAATGTTTTACTTAGCCGCCGGAAAGAAAAAAGGACCTGACTTTTTATCCTGGCATATCCTTGCCCCTTCTGTACCAAAGTGTCACTGAAATCAGAGAAGGTACCCTTTAAAACCCTAAACCTTAATTACGCCCTAAACCCTAAAGCGAAGGATCTAGGGAATCAGACTCGATCCGGCCCGCAAAGGTTCGGTCCCACGTCAGGGCACTATTGACTAGTGGCGGGTTTTATGGGTCTAAAACAACGCTTATTGAGAATAGCAAGTAGACCTGCTAAGTCAAAAGAACCTCCATGTAAAACCTCAACAAGTGCCAGGTAGATGGTCTCCATTCCTCCTTATGTCTCAGGAAAGCCTATAGGTACAAGTTCTCTATCATCCCGACAGCCCGAAATGACCTGAAGCAGCGTTCCAACGGCTGCAGACCCGGTCCAAAAAAAGCTTCCAGTCCCTCTACAGGCATGATCCTTATAAGCCCCAAGCCCTAGCTAGCCCTCAACCCTGCACCCAACCCCTACACTGGCTCAAGCCGCGAACCCCAAACCCAAGTTCCCAAAGCCTCCCAAACACCTATAGCAACAGCCTACATAGCCGACCTCTTAGGCCTACACCGTCCTACACCTCAAGCTCTCAACCAGACACCCTTGAACTCTAAACTCCCAACCCTACACGTCAAACTCTACAAATTCTTAACCAAACCTCCCCAAACTCTGAACTCTTAATAAACACTAAACCCTAAACCGTTAACTCTTCACATTGAAACTCTACTAAGTCTTGAGGTGGAGGCCGGAGCCAGCTTTGCAGGTTCTGCCTGCTGCCACTGCCCGGTCCCTCGAAAGAGAAGTGGGGTTTAAGGTTTAGGCTTTAAGGGTTTAGGGTTTGAGATTTCCTGATTATACTAAACTAGTTTAAATTCCTCAACTGCAACCCTGTTTTTTTATGGTCATCAGTACAGCACTGAGGACTTCACAAGAAGATGGAAGCTACTCTATGACCACATGGGGACGAGAATCCGGATCAAAAACCCACCATTCCCTAGTAACAGCACGTTGGGAAACTAAACCCTGAACCCTAAATAGTGACTTCCATTTTCTTTTGCATACGAAACCCTCCCTTTTACAGGTATATAGGGATGTGTAGAGGCATATTATAGGATCTGATCACAGTGGCTATAGAAGCTGTGGTCCTGTCTGTACTCACCTACACTATACGAAAAGGGGGGCTAGTCACACACAAAGGTCGTAGAAATAGTACGTGCTGTCCATCTGCAACATAATCTGCACAACAGACAGCGAGATGCTGGGCCCTCTGTACATCCTGGGGTCGCAAAACCCGCATACACCCCTATTCATTCTATCAAGGACCACTAGAACCCCCTACAGAGGCTAAGAGCCCCAATATCGATTGGAGCGCCTTGTCCGGCTAAGGGCAGCTGTGTTGGCGGCGACTTCTTCGCGTCGCCCTGCGGCCACGGCCCGTTCTGCGGGCGCTGCCGGCGCCGAGTGGAGGAGGATTCCTGTGCTCTTGTGGTATGCGCCGCTTTGTTATAGGGATGGAAGGGACATGCAGAGATCTATAGCCCTTCAAGGAGCTTCTAGGGAACGTAAAGGATTTGGGATTTAGGGATCAGAATTCAAGAGACCGTGAGGGGGGTGGTGCTTTGCGCTGGTTGTTCACAAAAAGCAGCCCTCCCAAAGCAAACAAAACAAGTGATCACAATCCGTAGCTTCTTTAGGCGCAGCATTTCATTTGCATCTTCAATGGTTTTGGTATTTTGTGATCTACAGTTTGGGGTTCTTGATTTTCGCTGCATGGTAGGATGGTCGCGGACTTCGTTTCTGCCCCATCTGCTCGGACCTCGGCAGAGTCTGCCAGAGCTGTTCTGGAGGTAGTACTAATGATCATAGGCAAATCATAGGAATATCAAAACAGTAGCAATACTAGTAGTGAACATAGTAATACATATAGCGTAGTGATAGTCACTGGCGCGTCCTTTATATGTAGCAATTTTCTCAAGGGCCTAAAGAGGATACAGGGTGTAGGGCAAGGTTATGATTTGAGACTTGGGGCTTGGGATTTAGGATTAAGGTTAGGATTTAGGGCTTAGGGATTAAGCCTTAGGGTCTGGGGTTTAGGGTTTAGGTTTTGGGGTTTTGGGTTTTGGGTTTGGGGTTTAAGTCTGGGGTTTAGGGTTTGGGGTTTGGGGTTTAGCGTTCAGGGTCTGGGAGTGGGTGTTCGTGCATTGGGCTTGTGGAGGCTTGAGGTGTCGTATTTGGAGGTTGGAGCAGCTCCCCTCCAAGATAACACCCCTATCAAAGATTGTTCCAAGGTAGTACCATTGTAATGGGGGACGGTCTGTCATGAGGGGGCGGTGGATTTGTTGTTAGGGAGCATGTATCCGTAGATAATTACTTTACGTTTCAAGTTTCAATTTTGCTTTCTATCCAACTTTCCACTTGATGTTCCTAAACGCTGCAGCCTAGACCCTGAAACCACACCAAGGGAGGTGATTATATCCAAGGTCCACGGAGTTCTACCCGGGGTTGGCGCTTCTGTTAGCTGTTCTTTTCAACTGCAGGAGTAAAGGCGGGTAGTCTTGAGGGACTAAACAATTTGAATAAGGTTCCGCGGTATATTACAACGTAACTTCATGAGGCTTGTGACATGTCGGTAATGTCCAGGCCTCTGCACTACTAGTAGCCTTAGGGCCTTGAGGTGTGTGGATCCCTAAACCTTAGTCCTACACCCTAAACCCTGTGCGTGTAAAGCATTCAGTGGTTTTTAGGGTGCAGCTTCTGGGTGTTCGGGTTGATCGAAGTCTTAGGGTTTAGGGTTGTGGGTACAGTCTCAGCTCGGTTCAGTGTATCATTGTAGGAACTTGAGCCTACTTCTGGACTAAGCTGCTGACAGCTCCCATCTGCCGTGTGAGCTGCTGTGATGTGTCTGGTAGGCGGTCCGAGAAAATCTCGCATCACATGAGCTATGCTTGATTTCATTCAGGGGGTTTCTCTGTAGTTTAATTCCTTTGTATGAGTTATTTACCGTGGGGCTTTGTGAGCACAACTCCTGTTTTTTGAATAGGCCGCCTAGCAGCAGATGCGAGGCGGGAGGAGCTGCGATTCTTGTTGGGGATGGTCAAGAGATTTTTTTTGGGGGTATAATGGTCCTGTTCAGCCAAGAACAAACTAATCACCTTTTTGTAAGATGGCCCCCCAACAATATAAGGGGGAATCGTTGGTATTGAGGGGTGGGGAGGTCTATGATAAGCTTCAAACCCTAGAGAACGTGGTGGTTCCCATTCTCTCTTCCCATACCTACCATTGATTGGGGGGAGGGGATCAATCACTGGCATGGAGGGGTTGAGACCCTCTGAAACCTTAAACCCTAGATCCCAAATGAGGCCGCGCCTCCGATGCTCCAGCCCAGTGTGTGCTCATAAGCGACTGGGTCCCTTGGCTGCATAATCTTGGGGCCCTTGCTAGGAGCATACGAGGATGTCTATGGTTACACAAAAATGTATAGGGGTCTATATGGATGAAGGGTTTAAGGTGTAGGCGCCTAGTTATGGAAGCTAGGCTTATTCGGGGGTTCATTGGGTTGTAGAGATAGCCTAAATTATCAGTAGCCTTACTCGCCCGCAATCCCTCTATGATGATAGTTTAACATGCCCCAAGCCTTGTTCTTATCATGTAGGCCATCGCATTAGCTGAAAACGGGCTTTGTACCCAATACGTTGCTACCTTCAACATGTTTAATGCATAGATTTACACCAGGTAGCATTTAGGGACTGCGACGAGTCAGATGCAGTCGAAACTCACATGTGCGTTTCCCTCAAAAGCAACGGTCCCCTTACCCTAAAAGAAGTGGATTGTATTTGTTAACGTGGGTGTCGAGGAGGTAGTTGTGCTGCTTACTTGGTTCATGGTTACTTAAGTAAGAGGAGGTTCCAAGGGACGTACAGACTGGCAGGTAGGTAAAGTAGGGCTGAATCGCACCCTGAAGAAGTTTACAGCCACTTAGAACTTAGAACTGTACTTTGCATAGTCCCAGGTATTACTACTCACGAAGCTCCACGCAGTCGGTATGGTTCAAGCTACGACAATTGTTCTCGGCAGACGATGTATACAAACACTCGAGACACTTACTGTGTCTTGGACATGCTGAACACAGTTGAGTAAGTGCCATACGGGCATGCCAGAAGTTCGATTTAGGGTTTAAGGTTTTTTGTTTGGGACTACGGGTTTAGGGGGTTTAGAGTGATGCCTGCTTTTTTGGAGCCTTGTCCGGATGCGTCCTTCTATGTAGAAGCTACATGGGAGACACGGAAGATCCTTTAGCACCTAGTGTTTCTATACCTATCTAAACCCCGAACCCTCAAGCCTAACATGCACATATTGTATATACATGTGCCCATATATCCTTATGTATCCCCCAAAATCACCCTCGTGACCCCTTAAACCCTAAACCTTAGACGTCACACATGAACTCGCCGCTGCCAGGTGGGACCAGAAGAGATGAAGGCCGGTCATCGCCGGTCATCTGACTAGTGTGTTGGTTGGGCGTATAAGAGTGTATAGAGGTCTATGGGGGTACATAAAGGAGTATATGGGGATATATAGGGGTGTATAGGGATATGTAGGGGTATATATGGGCGCATGTGGGAGTATGGGGATAGAGGGGTGCACAGGGAGACTATCTAGGGGGAAAAAGCGGCGTATAGGGGTGTTTAGGGAAACCTAGGGGTAGGGATATAGGGAGCCAAAAGGGATGTGTAGGGTCTAGGGGGAAAGCAGGAGAATCAAACGGAGCATGACCTGAAAACGGACATGAAAGAGAAGATGCTCTTATCTGCCCTAACTATCAAATCTGGGACTTATGGTAGGTCAGGGTGTCACCTTCAGGGCTTAAGATTAGCACTTGTAAGCTAAAGGCGCAAAAGAGGGAGCGTGCAAATTTCCACTAGATGCCTTGCAGAATTCCCAAGAAGAGCACCCCAGACCCTAAACCTATTCAGTCCCGTTGCCACCTGAACATCAGCAAGTGAAGGCTCATGCCTGCTGGGAGTCAGGGATGAGAGTTTGGAGTCTTAACTGATTAGGAAGCTTAAGAACACATTGAAGAATCCAAGCAGAAGTGTCATCCGATGCGTTCCCTACATCCTCCTGAGCAGTTTGGGGTGCATCTGTCTGGGAATGTACCTGAGCCTTTGAAGACTCCTCCAAGCGCATATACGCAGAATCCCCAGATTATCGTCACGCAGTCCTTGCATATGGACTATCAGTACCGAATCCTTACTACCCTCACCCACATCTAAGATGTAATACTTTATGGTAGGAAGACCCCCCACCCTGCAATAGTGGTATAATAGGAATGTAAGAGGACCCTAATAAAATCCTCATTATCCCTTATAGTCACTATTACAGGGTGGGGGGCCCTCCTACACTCTATGACTCTTTTCTGACCGGCCTGTCATCGTCATAGGGCTCTTGTAGGTCCATGTTAGTTTGAGGAGGGAATAGGAGTCCCTAAGCCCGAACCCGGAAATCCTCATTCCAGACCCGGAATCCTAAACCCTAAACAACAAACTGTGATCGCTTTATCCAAAGCCTTCCCGAGTGCTAAGCCTTATGCTTCCAACCCGCTGTCCAGTACAGGCCTCTGTGCCCGCGGCTTCGACGACCCGTTCCTTGTTTATTTTATGCTCTCGAAAACGTTCCCCAAGCCCTACTTGGAGGTTCAGGGGGACTTGGTAATTTAGGGTTTAGGGTGTAAGGTTTAGGGTTTAAGGTAGTATCGTGGATATCCTGGCTTGTAGGGGCCACGAGTATACTTCCTACGTCCCCTTGACCCTCTGAGTATGCCTTACCTAGGAGCCCAATAGGCCATGATGCGGAGATGTTCCTTGAATCGTGTTTGGGACCCTAGTAGCCTTCATAAGGTGTATTTCTTAATTTCACATTATTGGGCTTCCGGGGTGAACCCTTTACCTCAAGCTCAAAGCTCTAAACTTTACAGTCTTAGATAGGAGGTGCGTAGGATTTAGCACCGGGGGGTCAGGGGTTCAGGGGCCCTGGGGCATTGCACAGGAATCATCAGTGGATTGTGAGGTCCTTGTTAAGAATTCTATGGGGACCATTTTGATAAATGCCCAGTTCTTGGCCGGGCCATATCCACATCAACTTCCTCCGTGCAAGCGAAACGACAGTGTGACACCCTCAACCCTAAGCCCTACTCCCGTGGTTGAAGCACCAAAAAGTTCATAAAGCCAGATTTCAAAAGATCATCAACCTGAACCGTGAGGGGTCATACAGGAATAACGTAGGGATAACACAGGGACTGCAAGCTTATTTTCGATGTTATCCAACAGGGGAGAGTCAATGAAAAGGGACATCGAACATGAAGTGGAAATCTTGGAAAGCCCGTAGCTCTAAGCATCGTCACTTTAAGAAAGTGCCAAGCGTGGAAAGTTTTGGATGGCTCAGGGAGTAGGCTGTTTGGGTCGAGTGAGGATTGGGTAGGGGGTTCATCGAGAGGATGCACAAAGAGTAGTGGGATGGTAGAGTGGTGCTTGACCGTCAGACTGGTTGAGCTCCGTTGAGATGGCTAATGTTTAGAAATGGCAACCCTCCAATTTCGAGTCCAGTATGCTATAGTTCTTGCGATGGGGACCCCACTAATGTGCCCCTACTTGTTGGAAATCCGGAAAAATTGAGGTTCTTAAGGATGAAAAGGTCTAGGCCCGGAGGGCGTGAAGTTTTCAGCTTCCGGGTTCAGGTCAGGGGAGAGTTTGCGCGGTTAAGGGTTTAGGTTTTAGGGTTTGGGGTTTAGGGGTCAGGGTTTAGGAATGAAATACATGTGATTTTGCAAATGTTGATGTCTCCTGTGCGACCACACTGTAAATGCAGAACCCGAATCCCTAAACCCCAAACCCTTCACCATCAACCCGAAGCCTTAAACCCTCGACCCTACACCCTTAACCCTGAACCCTAGACCCTATTCCCTAAACCCTGCTCCCAAAACCCTAAACCATCCTAAGCCCGAAACATCTGAGGTCGTAGCTTCGGACCACGGAGGCCGCCCGAGATGACCAAGGAGGCACTTGGAGGATCTTAGGTAGTCCACGAGACCTTAAAGGTATGGTATATAGGGTTTAGGGGGTTTAGGGGTTAGGGTTTAGGGGTTTGCGTTGAAGGGTTAGGGGTTTAGAGTTTAGGGTTTAGGGGTTTAGGGGTTAGGGGTTAGGGTTTAGGGTCTGGCTCTGTAAGGCTATCTAAGGATAGGGAGGTATACGGAGATACAGGGACATGTAGGGATGTCTAGGGCTAAGTAGAAAATTGCGGAGTTTAAGGGAATAGGGTAGGCAATGGAGAATGGACTGGAAAAGCAAAAAGAAATGACATGGAAGCTTGGAATATATGTACTGGGTTTACAGAGTTTGGGGGCTAGGTAGGGGAAAAATCAAGTTATGATCAGGTAGCATCGTATAGTCCTGTCCAAGTCTGTGGCGCGCCTACCTAGGTCAAAAAGACAGAGACTAGGGTTTACTGGGCTGTTGTTGCATTTGAATTTCGTGTGTGCTGCCACCAAGCTGGGCACTATCTTCTACATGGGGTCGTATGGTGCCATGGGCTTTTTGCGAAGATTTTTTACGTAGCCGGCCGTAGCCGCATTAAGTAGCTCTTGAAAACAAGTTCTCTAGGTAGCCGCATTAAGTAGCTCTTGAAAACAAGTTCTCAACATGGCAGCAAATTAGGTTGCTTGTTCTGGCGGTTCTTCTCATGCCGGCTTCCCAAATATGAGGGTAGCACCCTGATGCTTCTAGGCGGCGAGCCTTCAAAAGACGTTCCCGCCGCGCTTCGGTGAGGACCATGCGTGCAGGGAAATTGTCAACTATACATCCTAAGGGTTCGGGTTATTACAACAACAACAGCAACTACTACAGCTACTACGACTATTGCTACTGGTCCGTATATACTTATATATATGTGTATTGTATAATATAGCTATATGTACATCTATACATATATCTACTTTTATTTTGTGTCACTAGTATGATAGTTGCTATGCTTACTGTCATCGTTATTGTCATTGCCATCCGCTATTAGGGCTTGAGAAAGTATAGCTGGATCTCTCGCTCGCTCAGGGAAAGTTGACTTCTCATTCATGTAGGTAAAGCTAGCAGCTAGCAGAGAACTTTGCAGGGTCGTACGGGTGGCAAGAGGACCCATGAGGTGCGTGTGGTTTCTCTCCCAAAAAAGGGAGTTCGGGTTTTTGGATTCCCGTAGGGTGTGCGCTGCATGCTAGGTTGCAGTCCTATGCCTCAATACCTGAAACCTTTCTCTTGCTGCCCTGGCTCTTGATCATGGTCCGATACCTCGAAGCCCACGCAGCCTGGACAAGCACAAGCTCCAACGTAAGCCCAGATACCCTTCAGTTCTCCTTGCCTTTGGGCATTTGATCCTTCATTTTAGTATAGCATGGTATGAAACCCCAAGACCTCTCACACCACAGGCCCTCCTCCCTAGGACGCCCTCTTCCTGGCATGCCTTACGGCCTCAAACGCCTCAAGCCCAAAGGACGCTCAGCCCTTGCCTGTTGACAGCGCCCGCTTTCTTGAGCTGATGGACTGACGCAGAAAAAGTCATGGCGGCCCCACCTTAGGTGGTGAGTAGTTTTTGAATTTGGTTGCTAATAGAACCAGTACAAGCCACCAAAAACAATAACCGTTACATTAACCGCCTCCCCTAACATCAAAACCACCACGCGCCAATGTTAAAGCCCTAGAAACTCAAGTAGTTTCCGCTTTTTCCCCATTGCCCTTCATACCCTTATATCGCGCAATATAACTCACATAACCCTTTCAGGGGTGGGGTGTTTGAATATCAGGGGAGGCCTCAGCCCTAAACCCTTTTGACTTTTCCGTGTCGTAACAGCCAGGGTCTTCCTAGTCTTGGCACGGGCCCAGGACATTCCAAGCTAGTGAAGCTAGTGCCAAGAGGAAAACAATCTAGCACCACTTAGTATGCCCAAAGCCAGGCATCTTTTTCATGACTAGGCTGAGAAGGGGTGGTGCAAGATTTTTGTCTTCCATCAGGCATGAAAGTCAATCTACAAACTGGTTCGAGGTCGAGTTTGGTGTAGCGCACTGGGGTTGCTAGCCTGTACTTTGGGTCGTTTCCCCACCCGGTAATGGGTATCACAAAGGCCTTTTGAGAGTTAAGATGAGCTGCAGCTTAAACTCTGAACATAACGTCGCGATTTGAAGAGTTGGTCTCAAGCCCTTGCCGCCCTTTAGTCCCTGTGCAATTCTTTCAGCTGCCATTTGCATAGGCCACGTACAAGCAAAGCCCCTGCACTAGGGTGCCTACATCCCGTGATATCTCGTGCATCAACGCATATACTTTTTGGCTGTTCTTTCCGTATGGTCAGGAACTTTGTTGCTTTCTGCCATGCTTTCGGCTTTTTGTTTGTTTTTGGGGTTTAGGGTGTAGAGTTTAGGGAGAATCCTGGTAGACAGTTTTCAGCATGCTCACGCCTCCTTGCCAGGGAAGAGCAGGAGCAAAGGGCCGCGGGCTCAACATTTGTGGAGAGAATGGTCACGGAGCTGGCAGGGTTGTTGTGGCAGTTTACCAAAATACTGGGACCCCAACATAGACCCCAATATACTATAGTCCTTATTCTAGGGACTCCCAAAAAGGTACACCTAATTTTAGGAAACCCCCTTGTAGGGGATTTAGGGCTCTGTACCGAGCCTCAGAGTTTGGGGATGGAGGTTCGGGCTTTCTTGGTTTCATCTATTGTGTGGAACACTTGGTAGTTCGTAATCTGTGGAAATGTGAGATGGATTCTGAGAAGTGCTGGCAAAATTGAGAATGTTTTTAAGGTTCCTAGCTTAGGGTCGGAAAGTCTTTATAGGAGTTTTGGAGCTTAGCGCTTCACTGCTTGTAGGAGAGTCCCAAAACATGAGTTTTCCCTGATTTCCTGCAATTGCGGAGATCCGGCAGCATTGAGCGAGACACTTGGAAGCTAAGAAGCTAGAACCGCCCCAGCCCGGAAACGGGAGTGCACACGTAGTCCGAGATGCTACGATCCTTCAAGTTAGAGCTCCCAAGCATGCGTAAAACACCATATCTTAAGCTCTGGAGCGCAAAGTGACCGTAAAGCTCCCCCAGTCCTTCCCAAGGGCGATCCCTCCGTCGCGTAGCGCTGCTGCTGACCCTGCTAGGCGCCCTCACGGGCGTGCCCGGACTGCAGAAGACAACAGGAATTGCCCACACCCAAGCCCTAAACCCTAAACCAGCCCTAAACCCTAAATTGGGGCTTAAACCCTCCATCCCAAGTGCGACGTGGACTCTGAGTCTTTAGGTAGGCGGTGAGCCTAATTGCTGGTACCCAAATTCCAAGTGAGCTGTAGTCTAAAATTCCTTAAAGGAGTCTATATAGTGGCTTAGAGTTTAGCTTATGGGGTTGAGGGTCTAAACCCCTTAAACGGGGCTATATAGGTGATTGTATAGGGGAGTGTTATGGGGGTTATTAAGGGGCATACTTTGAGTGAAGACTATAGCTCAAGCAACCCACGTATTTTATTGTCGGGGACATGGACCCTCAAGGTCATTTCTGTGTTGAGGTCAATACTACAAGATGCGCTACAGGGAACAGTAGTACTAGTCCTGGTAATCATAGTATGCATCATAGTAATGGCCCTAAAACCAATTAGGTCTCAGCAGTGATACTAATTAGGAGTTTAGACAATTGCTCATATGAGGGGATAGTGGAGAGTCGAATGGACAAGGAAGTGGAAAATCAAATGGACACTGGGCTTATTTGGGGGTTATATGAAGGGATTGTGCGACCTTAATCCCTAAATCTTGGATCATTCCCCCTTGCAGCACCTGTCCTTGAAGGGATGTATTGACTCGCTATCTACGCTGCTGTTACCCATCGTGCCTTGACCCATCCCGAAGAGCTACAACGGCCCGAGATCCTCAACCCCGCAAACCCAAAGAAGTAATCCCTTCCCCGATATTACAACCCGCAGAGTATAGATACTCAATATTCGGGGTGAGGGTTTGTTTTTAGGGGAGCTTCTAGATCGCAAACTCCTAACAGTCTGACAGTAAACATGTCCCCATAAGGCTTCTTCTTGGTAATGTTTCAGGGAGTGGGGGGGGGGGTGTTTGATGTGATGGGCTTAAACTCCAGACCCTGAAAACCTGGCCAACCTTAAATCCTGAACGCAAACTTCAAGCCCCAAACCCTACTCTGTAGTTTCCATGAATTTTTCCATGTCCTGTTCCCTGTGATTCTCCATTATGGTGGATAGCATCACACAAAACTTAAGTATAGTTATAAGCCCTACAAGTCATATAGTAACCCGAATTTTCCCCCTTGTTAGGGTACCTACGAAGCCTCCATGAGCTTCCAAGTACCCCACATAATAGTTTCGATTTCATTTTCTATTTGATTCTCCAGTATTGGGGATAAGATCCCTAAACCCTAATCCCTAAACCCTAATTCCTAAAACCTAAACCCTAATCCTTAAACCCCAATCCCTAAACCCTAATCCCAAAACCCTATCCCTAATCCCTAAATCCTATGGAGTCCGTAAACCCCAAATACTTGAACCGGCTCACCCAGGTTGCAGCTTTCGTCGGGCTTCCCGCCAAGGCGCCGGCTCCGAAGACGCCCAGAGCCGGGTTGAAGTTCAATGTCTGGGGCCCAGGGTTGGGGGGTTTAGGGTTATGGGGTTTAGGGATTAGGATTTATGGGGTTTCTGGGTTGGGATTTAGGGATTAGGATTTAGGGTTTAGGGTTTGGGGATTAGGGTTTAGGGATTAAGGGTTAGGGTTCGGGCTTAGGGTTTAGGGATTTGTCCCAGCTGATCCTGGTGCAGAATCTGGGTGCAAAAAAGGGTTTAGGGATTAGGGTTTAGGCGTTCAGAAGTAGGGAGAGTAAGGATTGGGGAACATAGGGTTCAGGCGTTTGGGGTTGGGGAGTGGGATTTCAGGTTCTTCAGGGATCCCTAAGATTTGAGGATCCCGGACACCAGGCTTCCGAATGGATGTATAGCCGGAAGTGCGGCAAATCAAAGCTTCATAGTTTCCACGCATACCACAAGTCTCCAAGCAATGAATGCCTAGAAGCCCGTAGCAATACTATATCGAGGTCTTACACCATCACAGTCACAACCTTAGAAACCCCAATCTCTCCCAAGAGTAAGATAGAAAGATGTGTCATGACCAGGTAATTCCCTGTAGTATTGTAGTCTCTTGTAATTTTCCTGTCGTATATATAATATGAGTGTTTCGTAGTATGTTTACCCAAGCCCCAAACCCTAAACCCCCAGTCCTAATTCTACATATCCCTGTGAGCCCCTATATCCCGCGTTCTTCGGAGAATGCCTTCCTAGTGCGGAAGCCGTGAGATCGCTGAGGTTGAGGAGCTGGCCGCACCCAAGCGCGGAGGACGCCGGCAGGAGGAAATCGACGAGGTTCGGGAGACCAAGAACAATATCGGGGCCTGAACAGCCGGAACAGAGTTTTGGCATGCTACATCTAGTTATACAACAGTTGGAAACTGCTTCATTTAATGGGCTATTCATACTTGTCTGAGACATGACAGGCTGCATTGTTGCCATACGTCATTCTTACTTTTTTTTTTGTGCGTGGGGTTTGTTGGCATCATCTGCATCTTTGAGCTTGTTTGGGGCCTTTGTAGGGCCTCCCATTGATTCGTTGGGACCCGGAGGTGCAGAGTTGAAGGTGTAGATTAGGCGACAGCTGTTTTTGTCAGCGGTGCTGCTTGCGGTGGTTAATTGCAAAGAGGACCGGACATTTCACTTCCTGTATGAGCTTAGGCTTTCTGTAAGGAAGTTTAGACTGTTTGCTCGGGATATCATGAGTTGACGAAGATGTAACGGGTCCGTCCTGCAGGATTTGATAGAGTTCGAGTTAATGGTCTTTGAGGACTAGGCTTACTGTGGGGTCTTGCGAATAGGTTGCTGAGCCTTTTTGAAACAGCATTGGGCTTGGTCTAGCTGTGCAACATATGAAAATATCCCGGGAAACCACAGCATAAACAAGTTTCCATTTCATTTTCCGTTTTCTTTTCCATTTGATCTGCCTTTATTGGGTAACTACCCCTATATAAACCCGAAAAACAGCTCTACAGAATTCCTATGTAAGTGCCCCGTTTAATTCATAGTATATATGTATATAGCCCGTACAATACCCCTCATAACCCGTACGATGCCCCTATATAATCCCTATACAACCTCTGGTTTGCAAGGCTTGGGGTATGGGCAAAAGTGGGGACTACCCCCAAAGTCCGAAACCCTCAACCCTAAGCTCTAGACCCGAAGCTTTAAACCCTAAGCTGTAAACCCTAAGCCCTAAACCCTAAGCCCTAAACCCTAAGCTCTAAGACTAAACCCTAAACCCTCAAAAAGGGCCCCTAGGGCATGCTGCACCTGCGTGAGCGTTGAACCCTCGACTCGGCAGATATCTCTTGGTAGGGTTTAGGGTTTAGGTTTTAGGGTCTAGGGTTAGGGGCTAACATGAAGTTGGGGACCCCAGTAAGGAACCTTACATTGAGGCCCTGCATAATCAAAATAATCCTTAATATGGGGATCCTCAGAAAGGGACCCCAAAGTCTAAGAAGCCCCAGAATATGACAGGCTTCAACTCGGCTTAGGGTTGAGGATCTAGGGCTAGCTGGGGCAAAGTTGGCCATAATTGTCATTGCTTGTCATATGAAGGCCCCATGTGGGACGCACATTTTTTGGGTAGTGCCCCTGTAAGGAATCAGTGAAAGGCTGTGTCGCATACTCCTCAATAGTCCAGCTCGTGTCCATCTTGTTTTTCATCTACGAGCAGCGCAAGTATAGGAAGCCTTGAAACAAAGCTCCGGCAGCGTTGCAGGAAGAGGAGGAAAGACGGCGACAAGCTGAGGAGAAGGGGAAGGGTAGCTGAAGCGTCGGGGATTTTCTGCAACGAGCTGGGTTTGGGGTTTGGGGTTTGATTGAAGCAGGGTTTAGGACTCCGGCATCTAAGGTTCAGGGTGCTGGGACTATCTCTATCAGCCCGCTGCTCTCCGCATTTGACGACAGTATATCCCCCTGCATCCCCAAACGGGCTTGCAATTCACGAGACAGCGCCCCATACCAGAGGCGTGTTCTAGGAAGCTAGCTGGCGGCTGTTGGCAGGTCAGGTAGGGGGACCCAATATAGACCCCAGAATATACACTCCGAGTTATAAGACCCCCAAAAAGTACCCCTCATTTTGTGAAACCCCTAGACCCTAAAAACAAACCCCTAAACCTTCATCCCTAAACCCTCAACCCTAACTTTCGGGAAGGCGCACAAGGTTTGGTCATGATGACCGTCGGAGGGTGCTCGAACGCACGCTCATCATGTGAGCTACAGCCTAAACTCCTTAAAGGGGGTTATATAGGGGGTTTTATAGAGGGTTATATAGGGGACTACCAAAGGGGGTATTAATGGGGATACTAGGAGTTCAGACTATAACTCCTTAAAGGGGGTTATATAGGCTACTACAGGGTTTACAAAAGGGGATGCTAGGAGTTTGGACTATGTTTCTGGGATGGTTCCAAGGTCATGCGGTGCACCTCCTCCTCATTCTGCAAGCTAGTTTTACGAATACTGGGGGTCAGTAGGGCATGAGGGAATACATGAGACTATATAGGGACCACATTCCCATATTCCGTACTAACCACAAGTAAGCAGAAGTCAGTGTACTGACCTTGAAGCGAGCAATCAGGTGCGGAACGGCGGGGGGACGGTATGCGAACTCCATGAACCCTAAACCCTAATCCCTAACTCAAATAAACCCTAAACCATGGGTTTCCAATGTCCCAGCTGTTGCTGTTCCAAGTCGAAAGATTAGGAGCATCATTCCCTCATCATGCTTGAGTTTAGTGCAACATACCCCTCAAGCCCGATCAAAACCTATTGGAGCGTCGACATTACAATCCTAATCAACATCTTGCCAACCGAGAATTCGTGTTAGCTTTTGAAATAGATTATGCATCATTACCTTGACCCCTCCCGTGTACATTTATGTGTGTCCCTTAAAGCCCCAATGTTCCTGTATACCCGCATGTATGCACGTATGCATGTATACATGTGTGTATGTACATATGTATCTTCATGTACCCCTTTACAGTTCCATTCGGGTACATCAGGAGCGTGCTGAGAAGATCCGGCAGATGGAGGAGCTCGAGGAGGAGGCTTCAACGCCAACACAACAAAATTGAGGGTTGATAGGGTTTGGGGTTGGGGGTTTAGGGATGAGGGTTTGGGCGCTAATGTAGACACGTTTAAGGTCCGTTTACAGGGCCGTCTAGGGGTTCTGGCCCTAAACGCTGGACAAGGTTGCGGCTAGGCAAGGAAATTCGCAAGTTAGAAGCAGGTTATATCATGTGGGCCCTTTAATTATGGTACAGTTACAGCTTTCAGAAGGGCACTGGTGTTTCATAATATGCCTACCTAGGCGCTTAGGGGTTTAGGGTGTAGAAGCTTGGGGTTTGCTCAGGAGTTTGGTTTTGAGGGGTTTCAGCTTTAGGGTGTAGGTTTTAGACCCTTGGCTCCTAACACGAGCATGAGGTGCAATGTTTTGTTTGGGCAAGGATACCAGGGGTTTGGAGTGTGAGGGTTAGTAGTTATTCATGTTCCTTGGATGAGATTACTGTGAAATTTACTTCTGCCAGGGCTGGATCCGGCCGGATCTGAAAACAAATCTTTAAGATGTAACGTAGCTGTCCGGAGCCGTCTCTTCGTGGTAGGAGTAGGAGTACGCAGAAGGTTTTCCCAGGCTTATCAAGGCTCAGAATCTCGTATGGCCACCGCCGTTTTGATTTGGGACTCTCCGCCCCCAAGATACGGGTTCTCGTTGAGTTGAGGCTACAAATCATGACGGCACTTCACAGCCCGAATTAGTCAATCGTTTCATTTCCTGTACACCCTTAAGGGGTGCAGGCTAAGGGCCCCAGATCCCAACCCTATAGTCCCCCTTAAGTAGATAGAATATGGCTGTGGGCATATTATAATAAGATCCCCATATACCCCAGATTCTATCTACTTAAGGGGGACTGTACCCTATACCCTGAACCCTTAATAGTAGTTTCCATTTTCTTTTCCATTATCCCAATATAACCCCTATATAACCCCTACATTCCATCTACTTAAGGGGATTATACCTTATATCCTAAATCCTTAACCCTGAATACTAATTTCCAGTTTCTTGTCCATTATCACCATATAACCCCTATATACCCCCCCTAAACTCCTTAAAGGGATGCCCTGGACCCCTATATAACCCCTATATTCTATCCACTTAAGGGGGACTATAAACCTCAAAACCCTAAACCCTAAACCCTAAACCCTAAAAACCGTGGCTCGGAGGCCCAAGCTGTGGTCACGCCGGTGCTTTACAGCATGTCGAGGCGCTATCCGCGACTCTCGCGGCAGGCATCGGGCATTGGGGGATTCTATTGGGATGTTTTTTCTAGAGTATATAGGCATATACAGGGACATGCTAGCAGGGTCTGGGGCCTTGGTATCAAAAATTTAGGATTAGGGTTTAGGACGCAGGACTTAGGCTTGGGATAGGGTGTAGGATTTACCATTCGGGTGTACAGAACCTTTCAGTTGGAAGCGTGGCAGGTTTTCGATCAGGTGCCCAACTATCCCTAAGCCCTGAGCCCTGATTAAACCCTAAATCCTAGACACTAATCCCTGGCCTTGAAGAATGAGTGTTGTGGCCGGAACCTCCAATTCTCCCTTCAGGGTAACACTGGCGCACATCAGAAAACCTGAGACCGCCATTCTACATATACACATAGAATATGCACGCCCATTCAATCCCTAGATAAGTTTTCTATATATATGTATACACCCATAGACTTCCCATAAGAGCTTCGTCTATATATACACCTGAATAAACCATATATAAACTTTCTCTATGTATACGCATACAATCCCTATATAGACTTTCTTTATAAATCCTAAACCCTATATACACCCATACAATCCCTGTATAAACTTTCTGCATATATATATACGCATATATCCTAAACCCTAAGCCCTAAGCCCATATGACCCCCATTTAAACCTTCTTTCTATTTATATATATATATGCATATCCTAAATCCTAAACCCTAAATCCGAATTCCATACCATCACTATAGAAGAACCCCTGGGAAAGGGATCCCAGCTGTCATCTGTCATGGGTTTCCTTACTACTCCCCTCTATACTACCCCCCAGGTTCACCCTTCATTTACCTTAATTAGGCCTAATTATCCTTAAATAGCTTGAATCAAGGGGGGAGCCTAGGGGGGTAGTATCCCCAAACCCTCAACCCTATACCTATATAACCCCTATATAAGCCTTTAGTTCAGGGCGGAACCTAGGGGGGTAGGATTGGGGGAAACCCTAAACCCTAAACCCTAAACCCTAAACCTGGCTGGCCAGGATCTGGGACGAAGCCTTGCCATGAGGTTTCCCTGCACAAGCTTAGGGTTTCAGGGTTTTAGGGTTTTAGGGGGTTTAAGGTTTCGGAGTTTTAGGGGTTGAGTGTTCTTTGTGGTTTTAATTGTTTTTAGGTGGTTTTAGGGGTTTTAAGGGTTCAGTGTGTTTTGGGGGTTTTAGAGTTTTAGCCGTGGTGGGGTTTAGGGGTTTAGGGTCTCGGGCTTGAGTTTTGCTCGGCTTAGGGGGTGGGGGGGGATTTTTGGAGGGTTGCTTTAGGTTCAGGCTCTTCGGGCTGCGGAAAGGTTAGGGGAGTTAAGCTCAAGGGGTTATTTTGCTCTAGTATTCCATAGTCAAAAAGGTAATATACGTGTGGATTAAGCATGACGGGCTCGGCCATAAAGCCACACGAAAAGAATCCCTACTGGGAGGCTCGGGGGAGCACTGTCATTATGTGGATTATAGGAGTTCTAGGTAGACTTATAAAGCCCCCCTGACCCTCAACCCTAAACCTAAATGATATTAAAGTGGGTTCCATCTTCTGTCCTATTCCTTACAAGTCCTCCTCAAAATTCCAAGCATAGTAAAACTCAAGTCCTGTCATGGGAATTCTCCTAGACAGGGTTTGGTGTCTGTTGTAGAAAATCCAAGGGTTCAAGGCTTGGAAGTGTCCATGAATCGGGGGCCCCCCGTACAAGTACATACCAAATTAGGGATCCTTTTTGGGGTTTATAGGGATTATACAGGGTATATAGCTAAGTACCCCAGTAGTACCCTTTTACCCTTTTTATTTGAGAGTGCGTCGGAATGCAGGCCTGTGTTTTTCAGTG
>CAJNIZ010022603.1:56392-79938 GCA_905231905.1 Symbiodinium pilosum
AGATAGAACATGGCTTTGGGTATAGGTTTAGGGTTTAAGCCGTAGGGTTTCCCAAAATTCCGGGTAATATTGAAAAATGGAAACCGCAATTTTTGGTTTAGGGTTTCTTTTGTGCTGAATGGAGCTTCCAGAGCAATCTGAGTATAATGGGGAAGAAAATGGAAACTACTTTTTAGCGACCTAAGGTTTAGGTCACTTTAAAATTAGGGTCTAGGGCGTAGGGATTTGGGTTTAGGTTATCCTCAACAGTGGAGAATGAAATGGAAAGGAACACGGAAGATGAAGGGTTTGTACAAGGATTTGGAGGCTTCCCCAAAATTGGGGGTACCGTGTAGGGGATATGTAGGGGCATATAGGGATCAAGGTTTAAGATTTCCCAAAATTGGGGGAATTTTTGAGGGTGCCCATAATTAGGATTATGGTATTTGGCGGTCTACCCAGGGGTCCCCTTATTCATGGAACCTAGCAAGTTCCCTGAACCTTAAACCCTAAACCCACAGATGAAGCTTAGGGTTGCAGCTCAAGTTCTTAAACTGAGTTACCGCAGTAAGGTAAATTCCCGTTTCGGCGTAGCGCAGTTTAAGAGCATTAGCACTCTACATAGCTTAGCTTCATCCAGTTTGCATGTCAGTTTCCATCTTCTTTTTCATCTGATCCTCCTTATCCCGAAGCACCGAAACCCAAAACCCTAAACCCTATGGTAACGAAGCCTTAAGGGTGGCGAGTTCACGTTAGAGTCCCTGTGCGCATCGGGGGTTCGAAAGGGGATATAGGGGTTATATACTATAGGGGTCACGAAGAGGCATGTTTCGGGATTGCCGTGGGTTGAGGCCTAAACCCTAAGCCCTGAACCCAATGCCCTAAGACGAAGTCCTTAGCCAGGCAGGCACGTGAGGCCGAGGCATGCCTGGTGACCGCACGATGACAATTTTTACAAGTTTTCCACCGAAACTAGAAACCCTGAAGCCCCTAAACTCCATGAACCCTCCACATCCCTAGACCTTAAACCCCATAACCACCCGTCCACCCAAAAGGCCTTGACGTCCCCAGACCCTAAATCCCATAACCCCCGTCCACCCTAAAGCCCCTACACCCCATGAACCCTTAATATCCCTATGCGCTAAACCCTAAGGAAAAAACCCCAAACTAGAACCCCAATATATACCCCATTGCATTATAGCAGTTTCCATTTTCTTTTCCATTATCCCTACATAATCCCCAACTCGCCAAACCCTAAACTTCTACACTCCCCCGAGAGTGCGCTAGTGGGGTCCAGAGTGCAGCTGAGTAGCTCCCCAGGAGATTCGCCTGCTTCTGGGTTGACCTGGGCAGGCCCTAAAGCTGTAGGGCTGTAGGGTTTATGACTTGAGGCTCAGGATTTAGGGTTTAGAGTCTAGCATTTAGGGTTTAAGGTTTAGGGATTCCCTATGCCACCACTGTAGGAGCAAACTGTGATATGGGTAATTTGCAAGCCTACACCCTAAAGCACGTGGCCCCGAGGATCAGGCTAGCTTGTCGTTGGCCATTCTTTTTTCGTCTGCTCGCTACAAAAAACCCCAAGGAACAACGACATACAGATTGTCAGGCTTTCCCAAAAGGGCCCATGTGTCCTGATACACCTTCCTAGGTGCGCGAGTCACCGTTGAACAAATTTCAAATCAGCATGTCTAACACCAAGCCCTAAACCAACCGTAAACCCAAATCCCAACACCCCAAAACCTTAAACCAACCCTAAAGGCTGAACGCCCAAACTCAAAACCAAGCCTAAACCCCAAAACCCTAAACCCCAAGTGTGTAGTATATTATTTGGAAATACTCTGGTACCCATTATTATAGAGTAAGATTATATCCTCCTTTTGGGTATAGTATTTTATATAAGGGATATTTTCTTACTAGGTTCAATCACCAAAAAAACACTACTCAAGTAAGGAATCACGGCAGCTTAGCCTGCACAGGCTCATCTCTAGACTTGCTTTTCTCCGCTAAGCCAATGCATGATTTGCTTTGCTTCTGTGGGAGCTTCTGAGGTCTAGGGTTTAAGATTTAGAGTAGGACTTGGGGTTTAGGGTTAAGCCTTTAGGGTAGGGTTTAGGATTTAGGGTCTAGGATTTTTGGAGTCCAAAGGGTTTAGGGCAAAGGCTAAGCTAGGAGCTTGCATAATTGCCAATAGTGTTTCCTTCTGGTCATTACAAAGATTTTTGCATCACAACATACTTGAACACCCTATGCTGATGATTTAGGCCCCTACATCAAGCACGAAACCCCAAAGCCTAGGGCTGTGTGTCTCGTACTCTTTCGAAAGCCCTGAGGTTTTACGTCTGACTTGACATTTTCTGTAGTCTCATTTGAAATCGTTTTCCGTTTCATTATAGTGTAACCGTACGGAATGAGTTGAAGTAGTATCTTCCGATAAAAGTCTGGGGAGATAATTACAGTTTTGTTCGAAGGAAACTTCAGAATTTCAGGTAGTAGGTAGTTTGGGGTAGTTTGCCCTATATAAGCCTTTTATAGCCCTATGATACTTCCTAGTTCCTCGTATGAGCTCTCTTTATAAAAAAAAGCCTTAGAATTAGTCCCGTTCATGCTGCCCCCCCCACTCAGGAACAGTTGCATCATACTTAAGAATAAGCAGGTCCTTAACCAGTACCCCAATCCCAGCCTATGTAAACCCGAAACCGGTTTTGGCGGCTTGAAGCATGGTTGCTGAAGTGCTGCCAGCACGAGAGAGCTACAAGGTGCAGGCAAACCCTTCGAGAGCGTCGATCGGTCATAGAGTGAAGATAAAAGGGGGCAAGTATTCAAGGATATTTGAGCCGGTCACTCCGTGGATGAATAGTAGTCAGTAATCATATCTGGTCTTGTCATGGCAGAAACCCTTACCCCTTGCAGCCCTGCAATTGACCTCCCTGGGCCGAAAGCTCCCGAAGTCTCAGCTTTTCTGCGCTTCTTCGGAAGCGGGGGCTAAACCCCCATGCCTCATTTCGAAGCGCAAGGCCCTTGAGAAAATTCCAGGATTTTGAAGGGGCTTACATCTACAAGAAATCCAGGTTTTGCAGGGTTGAAAAGATTTTTGGCTTATCGCTATACATTGTACCCGACCTTCGGCAAGTGCATGTGTCAACCTCAGGTGGACCCCCGGCCCTAGAATAGTGGTATAATGTAACAGGAATTTAAGAGGTTCCTGATGTAATCACCATTATCCCCTATAGTCCCTGAACCCCAAATAGTAGTTTCCATTTTCTTTTCCCTAATCCCCGACAGCCACTATTGCTGTTGGGCGCCTTGGGAGATATTGCCAAACTTCCCTGCGCTGGCTAAACTTGGCCAGGTCTTGGTAGGTGAGCCCTAAACCCAAATCCTTAGCCCAAATGTGACTTTGACGATATTGAATACAACAATAATGATAATAATTCTAATAACAAGTATTAGTAGCAATACTTATATGATAATCAGAAATAAAAACATGTATAATCTTCGACGTGAAGAGTCTATTTGCGAAGCATCCCCAAGCTACTCCGTTCTGCATTCTGTTGAGGGGTAGATTCCTCCCATGTCCGTCCCGGTCCCCAATTCAGGACCCCAACAAGGACACAGACTGTCGGGAAGTGCCCATGTGCACAAGCTAGGTAAGAAAGACGCCGAGGTCCAAGGCATGCTATGTCCTATGCTTACCACAGGTTTATCATGTAAATCATTGTACTTATGTCTATCCATTTGGCTTGCGTTAGTAATATGTTTGCTTTGCATGGTTTCCGGGCTCACCTGCCAGAGTAAAACCTTGCCTGCCCTGTAAACTCTTTCAAGGGTTAAAGTTTATGCGTTTTGAAGTTTCAGCTTTCAGGTGCTTGTAGGTACAAGGATTCAGGATGGTTTATGGCCGAAGCACGGATAGTTTACACATTTGTTTCGCGCCTCTGGAGGTCTTGCTCGAACATTTCGACAGTGTAGCGCTGTGCGCCTTAGCGCAGCCTCTGGATTTTCCGCAAGATTTTCTTGTATGCCCGCCCATGTCTGAAAAGCCAGCGTGGGGACGCACCGGTTCGGAATCAGTTGGACCATGAACCCTAAACCCTACTGTACACCTTAAACCCTAAACCCTAAAGCCTAAGCCCTAAAGCCTAAGCCCTAAACCCTAAACCCTAAACCCTAAACCTTAAACCCTAAGCCTCAAACCCTAAGCCCTAAACCGTTGTGATCTTGCAGGCGTTGGTTTGAATGGAAAGTAAGGCAAATCGATCCCAAGAAGGGACTGTGTCTCGGACCTTCCCCCCCGGGCCGCAAACTTACTGGTGGTTAGTGGGGAATAAGGGAATATAACCCCTATAGAATCCCTTTAATGAAGCAGATTCCCTTATTCCGACCTTACTAACTGAAATCCCAAACCATAAACCCCATATATCCCTATGTAGCCCCCCTATACTCCCTATATCCCCCTTTAAAGGGTACCCCCTACGTATTCCCTCATTCCCTACTACTCCGTAAGCAAATTGGGGTTCCACGCCCCGAGGCTCAGCGCGGAGGTTTGCTACTCAATCTTGCGCGAGCATCTGCCTCGGAGACTGCTTGAGTCTGTTGTAGGAACGCTTTTTGGGGTTTAGGGTTTAGGGTGTAGGGTCTCTTGTAGGAATGTGCGTGGGGATTAGAAAGGAGGATCCCAAGACCAAGCCCAAAGCATTCTAGCTTTGGTGCGGTTGCCTCTGTATCTTTGCAGAGCTAGCCAGCCGTCCGTTAAGTTGGTGCGCCCACTGGACAGGTACAAGATGTTCAACGTGGATATCATTGTGTGCCGCGGTTGCACAGAGCCTGTCTACACCGGCGTTTCACGTGTACTGCTGTCAGCTGTCTTTCTAAATTGCATCTGTTGGTCTTGTGCGCTTCTCTTTACCAGGCATGAAGATGCGACGATTGATGATTTCATCGATGTTCTGGAGGAGGTAAGACGCTCCTCTTGTTTTGTGCTGCGGAGTATTGGTGGCAGTAGTGATGGTGGTAGTAGCAGTAGTAGTAGTAGTAGGAGCAGCAGCAGCAGCAGCAGCAGTAGCACTAGTAGTAGCAGTAGCAGTAGCAGTGGCAGTAGCAGCAGTAGTATGTATAGCTCTATGTATACGCAGAATTGCAAATAGAACTATAAAGAGGTGACGTGTGCCCATGAATCCTGAGGCAGCATAAGGAATGGCCAGGTCGTTTTGATGCGCAGGTCAGCAGCATTCATACATCCCTAAGCCCTAAACTCACACTACATGGCTCAATGCATGCCTTGAAAGCAAGTTTCTCCCCATGTTTCCTTCCCAAACTATATACTGACCACCAGAAGGGAGCCCGCACTCTTGACAAGCAATTCTGTCAACCATGAGGTGTAAACCCAAAAACAACAACTGACGCACCCAACATTTAGGGTTTAGGGTGTACCTTGATACGAACAATCCTGCATGACCCTAAGTACCCAATACCTTGGGAACCATCGTAACTGAGTAATTGAGTGTACTAAAGTCCGTAAGGTGGTGCAAGACCATTAGTCTCATCTGGTTGATATCAAAAATCCTTGATGAGTTTAGCATGCCAGAACTCTCCAGCCACACGCTGTTTAGGCTCATGAGGACTTGCAGTATCAACCCTAAACCCTTCAACCCTCAACCCTGAACCCTAAACCTTAGACCCTTAACTGTGCCACCCTCGCACCCAGTGCCAGAAATTCTGATCACCCGGAGCCCTCAAACGCAAAGGGCATAGAGTTTTGACCCATACAGCCCAACAACCTTGGTTCTAGATGATATTAGGATTCCAAGTAGGATTTAAGGAAAATGCTTGAAATAATACAGTAGTTTCCATTTTCTTTTCCATTATCCCTATATAAACCCCAATTTATACCCCATAATCCCTGTAGAATCCCTATATAAAGGGATATCTGCCTCCCAGAGCTACTGCCCCTAAAAAAGGGGGCTCTCGCGGCTGCCATATTAGGCTTGCGTTTAGGGGGGTTTAGGGTTTAGGGTTTCCCCTTGCCAGACTGGAACTGCTCCGCGGCAATATTGCAAGTGCATCTATGAAGCTCGGCTGCAGGGAGAGTTAACCCTTAACTTTCTGGTTCTTAGTAGGGAATAAGGGAATAAAGTCCCCATATAATCCCTATCAGAAATATTCTCATATACTGAGAACCAGTAAGTTGCACGGTTTAGGCTTTAGGGCTTGGGTTTTTGGTTGAGTCATGTATAAGCCTGAGCAAGCCGTAGGGGTCCCTCCTCAAAATTTAGCGGTCTGTACAGTACTTATATACAAGTATGTTGAGGCTTAAAGAGATCAGGGTTTCAGGGGGTGGTTCAGATAAAAATGCGGGTGATATCTTGAAGTTTATCATGGGGATCACCTGTTTATGGGTACTAGTGGAATATATATCAAGTCGGACCGAGAACGACAAAATGAAATGGCAACTGGGATAAGAGATTCAGAGGGTCGTGTGCAATGTAGAAGCCTGAAGCTGTAACATACCCTTATCACAAAAGCTAGCCTTTGGGGGCTAGCTGATTGTCTTATTAACGATGGTTTGCGGGGTGCTGGGGGGCAGCCCTGCATAGAGATGCTTAAATTATGTGTTCGCTTTAAGCTAGGCTGGGGTTTAGGGTTTAGGGTCTGCACTAGGCGAAGGGATTGGACAGGGGCACCCGGACCTCTCGTAGGGATATTGAAAAAGAGATGCGGCAGGTCTTAAAGGAATTGCAAAGAGAACACGCGCATGGTCCGAAAATAATGCCAAGCAATATGCAACTGCAGCAGCCGGAGGATCCCGACAGGGCCTGTGTAATTGCTGAAGAACCCCGAAACCCTAAACCCTAAACCGCGGAACCAGTTCCAATCGGGCATCTGAAGTCGGGCACTCTCACTATCTTTCGTTTCAGTCCCGCGCACTCGGGTAATGCTTGGAGGTTTGTTTGGGGGAATGAGTAAACAGGCTGGTCATGGGATGGGGAGAATTAGGTTTCCTATTTATGCTGTGGTCTGACAGCCCAAGGTATGATATTTGGCAGGCCGTTTTCAGGGAGACTTTTTTGCAGCATGCTGGTTCAAGCTAGGAGCATATTCGCAAGGTTGAAAGATCCTTGAAGGGGGGGCGTGATTTCTTTTCTGGCTAGCTGTTAAGAGATTTGAGCTCATTTGCGATGTGATGGGTACATAGTAATTAAATGAAATGGTCCCTCACACTGGTAACTTAGTTTATCTTCCTGAAGAGCACAGTTCTGGCCGCGTTTGTTTACCCCCCCCCCCCCCCCAAACTAAATATACGCCACCCCATGATGTCAACTGTGCCCCATATTCTGTCATGACACAGTAGGTGGAACACTTACTGTTTGGGGGAGTGGAGGGGCTTACTGCTAGGGCGGAGATTATGCTGTGCTACTCATCCCTACCCCCCAGGTCTACAACAAGATTGACATGCTGAGCATTAGCCGCTTGCACGCAACTTCTGACAACAGGCAGAGGGCTGAAGAAGTAGTTGCCGCCTGATAACTCCTTGTTGAAAATTCCAATTATTCAGGCCCCTACGCAACAATCAGCCCCCTGTCCCCACATCAAACGGAAAAGGCCCCTACGCTACAAGGGTTTCTAGGACAGATCCCTTCAGCTCCAGCACCACGGTGATTGCATAGTGATTTGGAAAGTCGGGTGATATAGCAGGGACACATGGATTACATGGCGGTTGTGGGGATATATGGTTGTTGCATAGGGGGATCTAGGGATTGTTATAACCCTATCCTGCGGCAATGGCATCGGAGAGCTATTAGATGCTATTAGTATTGAACATGCTCCGTATGCGTTAGGAACCAGATTCTTCAAGGGGTGAGGACTTCATTGTGAGGTGGGGGAGCAATGAGCGGCACATTCTAGTGCTTGCAAATTTCTATCTTTCCTCCTGCCAGCGCAGTTAGATTCGTTTTTATGTCAAGTTGTCTCTACACCCTAAACCTTAAAACCTAAACCCCTCAACCCCTACCTACTTGGGGACTTGTTTGTAACCCTGAAGACTACCCGCAGACCTTGAAGGAGTTGTTTCCCCTCCCACCCTCCGAGGCTCCAAAGCCCCAAAGCTCCCAAGGTCAAGTTGATAACAATCAGAATAGTAATTAGTACAGTAATAATAGTAATAATAACGGTAATAATTGCAATAAAAGTACTAATAGGAATAATAGTATAGATAATATTGACAGTAATAGTATAATATTAGTAATATTTATAGCATTGATAATATCCAGGTCAAGTTGAGGAGTTGGCGCGGCAGCCCTACTCTGTGGTCATCTCCGTAAGCAAGGGGCTGCTGGGCCTGCATATTAGAGGTGGCCATCTTCTGATTGTTTTTTTGTTTTTGGGAGTGGATGCAGGATCGAGTTAAAGGAGGTGTGGGTGGTGTTTTTGAATCGTCAATCACTACTTGGCAATCTTCTTATTGCGGCAGGGTTTGTTACGGTCTCAAGTGGATTCTACTCTTGGCCCTGCAGGCTCTGATCTCGCCAACCTCACATGTCGAATTGAAGCGGGCTCAAACAAGCTACGTGATCCCGCTCATTTTCTCAAGGTATTTTTCTGGCTCTACGAGGGACACGCGACCGTTCGAACTACATACCCTTCGCAGTCCCCTGGATTGCCAGTTTCGAACGGTGTCTCGTGCTACTCTTCCGTTCTCTTCCGTAAATACACGAGGCTGTGCTTCTAAAGGGTCGCAACGAGGGGACTCGCCCACTATCCAAACCAGAAGGTACACTTACTGGGGCAAGCGCCGCTTTGGTGGCCAAGTGACTCCACCTCATAGTTGCGTGCACATTGACGTCGAACCATGCTTAGGGGCTGCTCAGGGGCGTCAAGCTCAGTACAATACACGCCCTTGCCTTCTTCAGCTTCTCAAGGGGTCACTGAGCGATGGGACCCCCAATCAAGAAAGGACAAGCTGCAAAGCCACTCCTTCAAACCCCGACCCATAGGCCTAAATGATCGGACTGTAGGTAAAAGTTGACTATCATCTTCAAGGTGCTGCCCTCAAATTTGCACGCAACCCGCTAAATCTTAGGCTGAACTTGGACGGCCTCTTGGAAAGAATCTGGCAGGCGCCCAGCTGCAGCAATCGAGAGCTGACTTTTTCGAAGACTGATGCTGGGGAGCCTTTTATTGTGGTCGGTTGCAAGGATCCCCTTCATTTTGTGGGAGCGAAGAGGGTTTCCAGCAAGCCCAGTCACGAGCTGCCCAACCATGTCGGACCAGCAGAGGGTGTGTGCGTAGCGCAATGACCAGAGCGTCCCATGTCATTCATCGTGCCATGCATTGCCCCCATTGCCCGACCGAGGGAGTGAGCCCACACGGGCAAAGGGTTTTGGGGTATCACCTAAGAACCAGCGCGACTGGGTTGTTGGAGATAATAGTTTCTGCGCCACACTTTAACAGCGCGCACGACCCACAAAAGAGGAAATCAATGCCTAAGCTAGCTGTATGGATGTGGCCACACAAGCGCAGCTGCTGGTATGGGCCTGGCCTCAAGACCTCGCAGACAGGCTGCAGAAGCGCAGATTCGAGTCCCAATATGGGCCCATCAAATCCTGTTTCAGTGCAAGGGTCCCTAATTAACTAAGGGCCCGTTTTGAACAGCCCTCAACCCTAAGTGACCTCAAGCCGTAAGACCCCACAATACTGTACTTGGAGGAGCTGGACCTCCGGCGGGTCTACACCAAGAAGAAGGTGGCTGGGCTTAGGGGCTCCGGGACCCCAAGTTGAAACAGGGTTTAGGGTTTACGGGAGTCCGAGCATCGAAAAAGGGTTCAGGGTTTAGGGGAGTCTGGGCTTAATTCCGGGCTTAAGGTAGGTCCTAAACACTTTCCAAAATGGAAGAGAACGTGGACTTTCTGTAGTGGTTCGTAGGGATAAGAAAATCATGGTCCCTTTTGGGTACGTTAGCCGTTAGACTTACTGAAACGGGACAACTAGTTTGACAGCCATTTAACGGGTTTATTATTATGGTTTAGGGTTCAGATTTTGGGGTCTTCGCGGCTTCCATGGCCTTGCATGCTTGTTTGGGAGAGGGTAGCGTTTTGTAGTGTTGCTTTTATGTTTAGCTTTCATGTTAGAAATATTGGAGTGACCCTGTTAATGCATGCCGTTCCGAACTACGAACCCCTATATAATCATCCTTTCGATTGATTTTCAACTTTATTGATTCATTTGAGTCTCCGCTATCCACCAAGACATACCTAGAACCCTAAAGCGCAAACCCTAAACCCCAATCTTTAAATGCCCACCTAGGACTCCAATCCCAGTAAGCCGCCAACCCTAGGGTCTCTTCCCCGATTTCACAGAGCCGTCCGGACCTTATCCGCGTCAATAAGTCAGGAATTGGGGCTTGGGCTTTGGGGCTTATAAACTTGTAATTGGGGATATCTGGTAACCCCAACACTGCAATCCGATAATATGAGCCCTATGAAGACCAGATGACCCTCATAGGGTTCTTATCATAGGGTTTTAGGCTTTAGGGCCGGTCACGCTTTTGGGGTTCGTAGGGGACCAGGGATTAACTGGGAAGAAATATGAAGAGTTTAGGCCTAGTAGGGCATTGGCAAAATCATTGTACCAGGGCTTGAAGATGCAGTCGGTCATGTTCAGAGTAGCCCTTCGTAGTAGCATTCAACACCGCCACCGCTAAGATTAGGTATTCATACGTATTCCAAGAAGAGACCTTATGTATTGGGGGACATATTTGATTTGTTTAAGGGGTGGAGGTGTTCTAATAGCATTTTGAACGCATTACTCCTACTACTTGTCAGAGTTCCCAGGAGCTTGCCATGTTTTCTTGCTATCTTCGACAGCCACAGACGGTCTCGGGTTTAGGGTCTTGTTTTTGTACTGCTCGGTCTCGGGTTGAGGGTCTTGGATTTTGTTCTGTGCTGGGTGGTAAGACGGCCCGACACGCTCATAAGACCCTGAACTTACTGGGGCTAGTAGGGAATAAGGGAATGTAATCTACAGGGATTATTTGTGGATTCGTATCTCTTATTCACTATCACCAACCAGTAAGTAAACCCTGCTTAGTGATGCCACGCAAGGTACCCGCTATTCTCGAAAGCCGGGTGACAAGCGTTTTATCACAACAACGTTGTGACCAGTGTAGAGTAAGAGTTTACTCCTCTTTTGGTTACAGTGCTTTCGAAGCGGAATTGGACTCCGACCTTCTTCTGGTTCAGCCACTAGTTTTTTTTTATTTATGCCAGGGAAGTACTGCGCCAGCTACTCTGAGTTTCCCATTCTGCTTCTTAAGCGAGGTTAGGGGTTTACGCTCCCATCCGGCTAATTTAACGGGCTAGACCCTAAGCATTAAACCTTCCCACGGCATCAAGGATTGTCTTAACTTGCCAGCGCGGCAACAAGACGATGACGGTCGAGAACGCTGTTGGCCTGCTGCACAAGCGTCTCGCCCTTTTGAATTGAAGTAGGATTCATGTTAGGGCCATAGGTGTACGGGTACGTATGTTGAATTAGGGATAAAAAGGGTCAGAAAGGCTTGTTTACCGACAACAAAGGGATATACAGAGTTCTGAAGATTCACTGTCTCCTTCGAGAGGGTTCTTAGACAAGGAACCCGTGTTTTGACACCCTGGCCGATTTTGCTAAGTAGCTTGCGGTTGTCTCCTGGCCATGCAACCCTCTCATAGCTGTTCATAAAACAGGATGCGTAATCGAGCAAACATGTGGCGCTTGACACGCGGCATCGCCAAATTTACGGTAAGGTGAAGGATTGCGTTGAACTGCACACTGATATTGCAAGAATTCTTGAAAGAGTTGCTGCAGAACTCGTGGGCTTAGAGCGGGTTGTGGATATTTTGCGAGCAAGTGCAGTGTGTTCCTCAAGGGGCCTAGCATGAGGCATTCACTTGCTTGTGCCACTTCCCAATGCAAGGGCCTGCAAGGGTTCCTGTACAACGTGCATGATGAAGTAGCTAGCCCTGAGACCGAGTAGCTTGCTCAATTGATGTCGCCAGTCGACACGACCTCGGCGATCAGAGGTTCAGAGACGAGCGCCCAACCTTCACAAGCTATTCACCATTCCGCGTTCACTTAGGATCAACGACAGAATCATGTCTGGAAGAGTAGTACTCAAGCCTAAGGCCTAAATCCCACAAAGCTGCATGCAGAACAACCCACCCGATGCGACTCTCTCTCTCTCTCTGTCTGTCTCTCTCTCTCTCTCTCTCTCTCTCTGTCTCTCTCTCACACTCTCTCTCTAGCTAGCATGGAAACGCATTAAGCTCTTTTGGATTTCTTTCAAAGAGCAATCGTCTTCATAAGGCCTTGTTTCGGATTCCATGTGGAACTTGGAGGATCTTGGATGAGGGTACATTCCGGTGTTGGGGCCGCGGTCTGCTGAGGAGTTTGTTGGACGAGTTCAAGCCCGGAGCTTGGAATCGCTTTCGTTTCAGAAGTTTGGGGGCTGAGGGTTTAGAGTTGGAAATCAGAAATCAGGTCCATGGGTTGTAGTGGCCCACGTGGATCATATCCCTGTCTTAGTGGGATGACGGGTGAAGGAATTCTAGGCTTTTGTTGGAGGACTTCGGGGGATGAAGTCTTCCAGAAACCCCAGGGTCCTACAGATAGTATTCAGGGCCTGCACTAAGTACCAGAATGGCAGACATTCTTGTTAACCATCTATTGACACATGGCGGCAGCTTCATAGGTGTAGAGTTTAGTTAGGGGGTTCAGAATTTAGGCTTGATGTCGACGAGTCCTGCTCCGAGGGAGCCGCGAAGTCTTTGGAAGGTTTTACGGCAGCTTTCCCTAAACCCTGGACCATGAACCCTAAGCCGCGTGTAGAGTTCGTGGTCGAGAGCCCTTGAGCTCTTCCACGGTCAGATTTGGGCCATGGGGGTGGTAGCAGACTTTGCCCACGTTTCCAAACAAGGCCTGCGCACCGCTGATCCTATATGGGCTATAGCCTAAACTCCTAGCATTCCCGTTAATAACCCCTATGGTACCCACCTCTATAATCCCCTTTATGGAGTTAAGATTATAGCTCATGTTGAGATGTACGCGCGCCCCTGCTTCTGAAGATCTGATGCCTGAAGCTGACCGTAGCAAATGTCTGAAACTGTTAGGGGTCCCCAAATAGTGCTAGAAGGAAACAATCTGGCAGGGTTTAAACCCCAAACATCGTTGTACCTAAGCTTCATCCCTAAACCCGAAGCCAGGTCCGCGCTCGTGTGGGGCGCGAGTGTTCGTGCATCCCCGCAGGTGTGTGGCAGGATTCCCAGTGTTAAGGGCTTATGCTTAAGGTGAGGTCATAGCAGCTTGTAGGATTTTGAGGGAGATTTGCCATGAGGGTTTATGGGTTTCTGGGCTTGGGGTTTAGACACATGTAAAAACTATTGTAACGTTCATAGGGTCCTTTTGTGGGCTCTGTGTTCGTTTCAAGAGAGTGGGTCCTTTTGTGGGCTCTGTGTTCGTTTCAAGAGAGTAATGTTTGAATTGGGGCTACCAGCCCCTAAACCTTAAACCCTCACCTACCTGCCTAAACCCTAAACCCTGAACCCTAAACCCTGAACCCTAAACCCCAAACCCTAAACCCATTACTAAGGTAGCATTCCCTAAGCCTTTCTTTGCCCAGGCCTCAAGCACGAGCTACAAGACGAGGACGTGATGCAAATCACAAAGCTCACTGCAGCCATTGACTCAGCTGCGGCTCCTGGCAAGGGGGTTTTAAGGTTAGGGTTTAGGGTTTAAGGTTGTTATTACAATTGCTATTACTTTTCTTGATATGACTACTACGACTACCATTACTACTATTTGTTAAAGGGGGTTTCAGGGTTAGGGTTGAGGGCTTAGGGTTGTTATTGCTATGGCTATTTCCATTCTTGCTACTACTATTACATGTACTATTGTTATTATGATCATTTCTATTAGTAATATTAAGATTCATAAGCTTATTTCTATGGTTTCTACTAGTATTATTTTCTATGTTCTTATTAGTATTCTTATGTTTATTACTATTGCGAGTAGTATGAGGGCTACTAGTAGGCACTGCGCGGTGGTTTGCTGGGATGATGTAAAGGTCGTAGCAGGCGTCCATAGCCAGACGGAGGCCTGATCCCATGACATCCACACCCAAATTGAGGGTTAGGGTCTATAGGTTGGGTACTGCCTCCCCTCAGTAACAGTTGGATAATATTTATAATATAGTTATATATAGCCCTTAATCGGACCCCTAATGTTGACTGTTACTGGGGGGGCAGTACCCAATCTATAGGGTTTAGGGGTCTAAGGTTTAGGGTTTAGGTAAAAAATCCCCTCCCCCTCATTGTAACCCCGTCAACCTTGGCGATACATGACCCCCAACATAGTACCATTGTATTATAACATTATCAGTAAACCTTAGGGGGCATGTTTATGCTTAATGGGGTGGACCGTGGGGTTTACTATGATGCAGATGGACTATCCCTTTCCTACATTGAATCCACAAGAAGGGCCCACAGAATGGCGCTACAGTGCCATAATTTAACCCTGGGGTCTCCCGTTGGCACTGGCAGGCGGAAAAGCAGAAGAAGATGTCGGGATCCTACTTACCTTTGCTCACTGGGAATTATGCGGGTCGAAAGGTTAGTAGGGTCTGGGGTTCAGGGATTGAGGGGTTGCTTCTTGGGACCCTTAGCCCGAAACCCTTAAACCCTAAACCCTCAACCGCAGCTTTGACCGGTGTTCAGGGCCTTTGATACCCTCAGCCAGCCCTTGTTGGTACCTGCTGTTTAGATCGTCAAGGTTTAGGGTTGGGGTTCAGGGTCCCGCGTAGGGTCCTTTTATACATACATGTTGTGAACTTCTACTCGACTCTACCCCTTCTGAAGCTGTATCATTGCCCATGCATACTCCCCGAAGCCCATTCTATGTATGCCCAGTTCATGTTTAACGCATTCTCTCGAATAGTCCTTGATAAGCCCTATTCGTTTTCCGTTCACCCCATGCCGATGTAAGCCTGAACCCTGAGGCCCTAGACCCTTTGCCCAAAACCCTAACCCGAAAGCTCAAAACCTAAGCCCAGCCCGAAATTCTAACCCCTCGAACTACAAACCCCCAAACCTTAAGCGCTAAACTCCAAAGGGGCACTGAGTGGTCATGCAAGCGGCCAAAAACCCAAAAGCTTAAGCGTGCGCAGCCGCAAGTCAAAGGCACGGGAAAAAGACCGGGACGACCCTGGCCGGAGGGAACACGCAGGTGGATCCTTCGGGCAAGAAGGACCCGGGTGGGTTTCAGGGTTAAACCGTAAGCCCCAAAGTGCGTTTGGGGTTTCAGGGGTTAGAGTTTAGCAGCTTACTTTTGAGGGAGGCTATGTAGGGATGGCAGAAGGTAGGACTTGGAATCACGGTTTCGGTGAGTTCGTCCAGGTGCTTTGGGAGTATTTGATGAGTGTGCAAAGGGGGTGCGAAACTGGGGAAGCGGTACGTGTAAAACATGGGTCACATGCGGGTAGCCAGAGATCCTGATGTCCCTTAAGCGAGGAATATTCTTTTCATGATGCTAGGAACCTGAAAATGCATTTGGGTATATTGCATAATCCCGAAGCCCTGCAACCTAAGACCCTAAGCCGTGTGGTGTCATCAGGGGTTCCCCTACTACCCCCCTATACTACCCCCATACTCCTAAAAAACCTAAGACCTAAGGGTAGTTTCGCGGGGGTTTTGTACGGGAGCCTGGTGTCAGGGATTACAATCTGTTTCGGAGGCTGAGTGGTGGGGTCCTCATTGATGACCTTCGCAAAATCGGGCATTCTTGGGGACGCCGGGGATGTCTCCCCATAAGTGGTTACAGAAGGGGCATTTTGAGCACTCACATGATTGATGTCAGGTCCCTAAACCCTAAGCATGAAGCCCGCAATCGGCACCAAACCCTAAACCGCGGGTGCGCTCTGCCTTTACGGGCTGAGGTGACTTTCCTTCAAGGTCGGGTAGCCGCGGGTTAAACGGTTAAATCCAGGTAATATCCTACAGTCCTGAACACCTGGGTTTGAGGGTTTAGGGTTTAGGCTTTCAGTTTAAGGTTTCAGAGAAGGCGACTCCCCGAGTTCGGGGTTGTAAGTCTGCTTGCGTATGGTTCTCTAAACCCTAAAACCTTTGCGCTTGTGCGCTTCGAATTTTTTGACGAGGACAGGGCTTGAGGTGTAGGCAGGTAGAAAAACAGGGTTCGAGACTCAAAGTTGCAGGCTGAACGTCGTTCAGTTTAACGACACAAGTCTGGAATTTTCAAGAGGTCTTCACCCCTTCTCTTTCCAAGTCCTCGCGCTTTATTACCGAGAGCATGTGTCATGTGTATTTGTCCAACTTACTCTCTCCCGTCAGAAAACTCATATCTTGGTACCAGTATTGCAGCACTTCACATTCCGGGGCTTCAAACAGGGGTTCTCGGTCCAGCTGCCGACCTACCAACCTTCCAACGTAATTTACGCCCCATACATTCCTTCACCCAGCAACCAGCTAGCTAATGTAGACCCGTGATTAATAAACCCCCTCCTCTTAAGGGCCTTACTATTAGGATCCCTATTATAATCCCTAACAAGGGGAAGGGGTTTATTAATCAGGGGTCTACATTACCTTATAATATACTGTAATATACCATAATATACCATAATATACCATAATATACTGTAATATACCATAATAGCACTATCCACCAGGAGAAGGACAAGAAGGCACCTTTGAAGACGTGACTCCGCAGGAGCTGGGCCAACAAAGCTTCCGAGACACTGGTAGGAACACACTCAAGTTATATACACTCCCCCAAACTAAAATGGAAACCCATATAGCCCCATTTTAGAGGGACTGTAGTCTTTATAGGCCCCCTTTTGGGTTTCCATGTTAGTTTCCAGGAGTGTAGTGCCCCTTAAGTAGCTAGAATATGGGGTATATGGGGGTCTTATTATTACAATTTACCCAGAGCCATATTCTATCTACTTAAGGGGGACTATGGGGCTACAGCCGGCTCCCTCTATGGATATCTATAGTTATTGTTATGGACAGCACTAGTCTCTTGTAATACGCATGCCTACCCCAGATGCATATGAGGACATGCAGGGGCCATCTGGGGTGTGTTTCGAGCGGCATGAGCCCAACGGGTTGGAGAAGCTTCTTCCAAAGAACTACCATTAGCTTGCTAGATGGTTATCTTGAGGATATGAAGGTTCCCCAGAATTAGGGGTCCCTTTTGGCGGGTCCTTTATACTGAGCATGATACCAGATATGTCACATGCATAATTGTTTTTGGGACACCATTTGTGGAAACTAGCCTATGGGTGGCTCAGGATGTACCCTACAATGGCTAGCATTTGCAGATCTCGGGGTTATAGTCCCCTTAGGTAGATAGAATATGGCATATGGGGTATATGGGGGTATATGGGGATCTTACTACTATATACTATCTACTCAAGGGGGACGATAGGGTTAATAGTTGGGCCCAGATGATTACCAACATCATATCGCCCTAGATTTCCTTGTGTGAATATCAGATCAGGTTCCCAGGCCCCCCCTAAGCCCTAAACCCCAAATCCTAAAACCCTAAACCCTAAAACCCCCAAACCCTTGAACCCCTAAACCCTCAACCCTAAACCCTAACTAGGGAGCTTCGGGTTGGTTGCTTTGGAGCAGACCTTGTGAAGTGAAATAGGGCATTGCGGCTTACGGAGTTTGTGCCAGCGTCTGATACGCCTGAAAACATTCCGATTGGTTCATACACCTTCACCTAAACTACAACAGAAATGGGGCTTTTCATCAGTGGGTCTGAAGGAGGTTCTATGTTAGCTTCACACCCCCAACCTCTAAACCCTAGGGTTCAACTGTAGAATCTAAGATGCCAAAGGATCCTGCTGAGACTCGTGCGGGACATCCGAAGAATAATAGCACCATCGAGAACAATCCCCTCCGCTAACAATGGCCCCCCCCAGCCCCCTGATAATGAATACCGCCCAAGATAGTAACACTATGCTTTGGGGAATATCTATTACTAGGGCATTGGGGTTCATTAATGGATCGCACGAGCAGCACTTAGCCACTGCCTAGCCTCATACCCGGAAGGAAGTGAAATACTGCAGCCGTTGGCCAGAATCCCTGTTTCGAGCTTAGGGCTAGGGTTTCGGGTTTAGGGTTTAGGGAACTTCCGAAGGTATCTAAGTTACAGTAGTAGTTACACCCTGAACCTTAAACCCTGAATCCTAAACTCCGAAGTCCCACGCGCGCAGGCGAGCGGTTTCATTGTGCTTAGGTGCCTGTTGTAGCGAAAAGCACGTCAGGCAGAGGTTTTGCTTTGCACGGCGGCTGCTCGGCTGGTTTTGTTGGGAGTAGCCCGGGTTGCAAGAGGTGGAAAATCTGAAAATCTATGTCTAAAAATGCTACTGAACTACGGCTCTTACTATGAATAAGAATACCAGTAAGATTATTACGAGAAAAATGACGAATAAGAGGACCATTAACCGTAGCACTCAAAAGCAGAGTAATACAGCAATTCACGATGTATCCCACTCCTCCTGTTGACTCCACACCCATGGATCATAGGACCACCATGCTCTCCGCCCAATATGGGCTGTACTCTAAATTCCTTAAAGCGGCTTACAGGGGACTATGTACGGGACTACTACAGGGGTTATTAAAGGGGGATACTAGTAGTTTTCACTATAGCTCATATGGCCCCCCAAGCTAACAAGGCCTAATATGCCCGAATATGCCCTACAAAGCTTTTATCAGCCCTAATAGTCACCAATAATCCCTAAACCCTAAACCCTGAAAAGTAATAGTCAATAATACACCCTAACGCAGCACTTGATGTATTCTGGAAGGGGGGCTGAAGGGATGGATCCGCTCAACGATAAACCTGACGGTTTAGGGTTTAGGGGAAACCTCAAAGTCTTCTTCAAGCCTCCCTGTCCCTGGAGGGTGGGGTTGGGGTCTGTGGGGCTGTGACTGTAGTTGCCTCAACCTCATACGAAAGCCCCCAAATATGTAAGATCTCTTTTGGGGAACAATTATTAAAATTGTGGGCAGGTTTATATATTCGTATGGAGGCATGATCTCGTACTAGGTGTTTTATGCAGCACAGGCCCAGTTAGCAACGACAATCAACCTCGTTGCCTCAGAGTGCACGCTTGTTTTTTTCTGTCTTCTTCTAGGTTCGAAGCATGGACCCTTAGTATGAGCCCTTGCTTTAGGGTTCTGCAAGTGCTCAGGGGTGGTCTAGAGCCCATACTTCTAGCTCAAGTTCTTCACGTAGCTTCAGCAAAGAAAGAATATGCCATCTCAGTACTTTTCTTTTGGGATCCTATGCTCCCCAAGATAGAGTAAGATCATATACTCCTTTTGTGCAAGGCCTTTCATTGGAAAAATGCCTTGCTAGGTTGAACCGCGAAAAAACACAATTCATTTGTCTGGAGAGACGTCGTGCTTCCTTAGCAAATGCACCGGAACCCTCCTGTCCCATTGGGGTCTGAAGACGTTGCTTTAATTCTTTCTGGGGGGTCTCTGTAAAAAGGAGTATCGCATTGTGGGGGTCATTTTTCGCAGTCCCTGGACCCTAAACCCCAAACTCTGTGCAGGGAAATGATCAAATCCCTCAGAAGTTTTTTTTTGGTTTTCCTACTTAGGAACACTGCCTGGAGGGTAGGGGGCACTTGGTAAGTATGCTTGTACGCCCTATGCCCCATGTAACAACAACAGCTATCCCCATTATTTACCTACTTACTAAGTCCCCCTGGCCCTCCAAGAGGGAAGCTTCAAATGGCCCACATTTGGAAACCTAAAAAACCTAAGTAAACCAGGCCCTAAACCCTCAACTCTACATTTCTTCAATATGGGTTTAAGGTTTAGGTCTCCCTGCATCTATAACTCTGAACCCACCAACAAAACCTTAAATACATGCACGCAAAAGTTTAGAGCCTTTTCAGGATCCTAAAATCCCAAGCACTCAGACTCCAATCTCGTGGGGGCTTCCTGCCCGTCCCAGGCTAGGCTAGCGAAGCACGCTGACACTGGGGTTTAGGGTTTAGGGGATTCAGGGTTTAAGGGTTTGTTGAATTTAGGATTTAGGGATTTAGGAATTTAGGCTTTATAGGGATTTTGGGAAATTAGGGTTTAGGGATTTAGGGATGTAGCATTTAGGGATTTAGGAATGTAGGTTTTAGGGTTCAAGCTGGGTTCGACTTGGAGGGTCAGGCCGGTCAAAGTAAAATTGCCTCACCGCAAATGCTGTTTTGCTTTTCAATTATAGACCCAGTCTCAGATTCTGAAGTGGTTAAATGGCCGGGCAGGGGGATTTCGTGAATAGGTCAAAATAACTGGTGTTATTATATGGCCCTTAGGGGTTCTAGCTGCAATTACTACGAGCGCTATAGTCCAGAGCCGAAAACATCCCCAATAAACCCCCCTGGAGTATAGTTCATAAGGTTTCGGTTGAGGTGTGTAGGGCCTGCGTTGTAAAGACATCCAATGTTCCATTCTAGCTTGATTCTATCACGATCTCAGTATACTATCAATATCACCATTACTATAGTCATGGTGCTATTAGATAGTGGTATACGAATAATCATAGATCCATTGCTTGTGCTATTCCTGTTGCTTTTACTTGTGCTTCTGTAGTTCCTATTGCTGTTCCTACTGCTGTAGCTGCTATTGGTGTTGCCACTGTGCCTGCTGTGCTTGGGGCTGTGTCGTTCATAGTCAACACTAGCTTCCCAGACCCCCCGAAGTGACTTAGATGCTTCACCCTCCAGGCTATCGGATAGGATAGGGAAATCTGCAGGGATCATTCATATGAATTACTTGGGTCTCATTCTCGGTTCTCCAAACTTCAGAAGGGTTGAGGGTTTAGGGGATCAAGTTTCCGCATCCTCCGGCAGATCTGTGATCTTGAGCTCGCAGGAACTCCTAAAGCGATGCCCGCAGACAGGCATCTGGTTGCTGTTGCAGGGAATGCAAGAGTAGTCATTACCTGGTATCAGCAGGTAGTACTGCGAAAGTAGTAAGTAATACGTAGTAGTTTATAATTAGTACTCAGTACTTCGTTGCAATTAAGAGTACCTGTAACAGTAGTAGCGAGAGTAAACGTAATAACAATACCAAAATGAATGATGATGGGTCCTTCTCGTGCCGCCTGTGGCAGGTTATTTTCCATGACCGTGTCTCGCGGCTCTCGGGAAAAAGAAGCGGCTGCAGTGCTTTACCCCGCCTAATACTACTCAAGATGGAGCCTGAGGTAGGGCAACAATGCTTGTAGAGGGTTTAGGGCTTAGGATTCAGGATTTACGGTTTAGGATTTAGGGTTTAGGATTTAGGGTTTAGGATTCAGGGTTTAGGGTGTAGAATTTAAGGTTTAGGGTTTAGGATTTAGGGTTTTGGGTTATTGACCCACAGGGTAGGTGCTGGGCCGACCTCGGTTGGCCTTAACGCTGAGGTCCAATAACAGCCATCCAGAGTGCCCAAGAGGGTTGCAAGAGTGCGCAAGAGAGAAGAAAACCCCAATTCTGCCCCGATCGCATAGCAGCCTCAAATTCCTAGAGTTGCTTTTTTTGAGTGGCAGTGCGGTTAACTTGCAGTCCAACATTTTCGACCTGGGGCCAGACAACCCTCTACCGCTGGAGTTTGTTGCAGTCTGGCGTCAGTTAAGCGTGACGAGTTGAGCCGTTCTTGGCCCCTTTGCGTGCAACAGTTGTGGCCTCGGCACGTGTCGTAGGCCCTGACCGCAGGCCAATAAGAGATGCCCGGAACTGCAGCCACGCATTTGCAGCTACGGTTCTCAGCGGGAGTTTGGAGACTCGAAGGTGGGTGGGTAGGTGGCCTCGCAAGGCTCGGCGGGACTCGCACATAGGCGTGATAAGACGGGGTTACCACATGCACATACAAGTGTTATTCAGCCCCACACCAGGAACACCCTGTGACGTGAACATGTCCCAAACCCTAAGCTTTAAAACCCAAACTCTGTGGCAGGGCGCCGGCCGCAATGCGGCTCTTTGTCCGCGGTCTCTCCGGCGAGACCTCAGGCCTTGAGGCCACCTGGCTCGGGAGCCACATGCTTTTTGGTTAAAGATTGTGGAATTTTGGATTTGCAGGGTGGTAGACTTCAGGGCTTTACTAACTTGAAAAAACATTGGGCTTGAGGCTTAAGATTTAGGATATAGCGCTTTTCGGATAATCTAAACAAACCTGGGATTGCAAAGGGCAAGTTTATGTCCCCAATCATGTGCTACCTCCGCAATCTTCCCGTGCCGCCTTGAGTCATCTGTATTTAGTCATGGGTTCCCTACCCACTCTGCTTTAGTTACTCTAGAAACCTCCTTCATCAGCCCGAAATAAGCTTCACATGTGGAGCCCAATGGGTGGTACAAAGCGTTGGGTTCAAGGATCCAAAATGGGTGGTTCTCATGAGCTCCGCCCTTGCTCCGCAGGTCTCTGCCAGCGCAAGCGTTGCTGACTTGCAGTCGCAGATTGAGGCTGTGCAGGCGCGAAGCGAGTCAACAGTATCAGTAGCCCCCGCCAGTATCCACCGGATTTGGACGGTCATTGCGGTAAGAAGAGCATGTTGACATGAGGGTTTCCCAAAATTACGGGTACCTTTTTGGGGGGTCCCTATTATGAAATTATAGTAGTTCGGGATCTATATTGGGCCCCCGTATTTAGGGAAGCAAGTACCCAACCTATATACCCTATATAACCCCGATATAACCCCCATGAACCCCTGTAAAACCCTACCTAACCCTCATATGACCCCTATATAGCCTCTACAAAGCCCTATATACTATATAACCCTTACATAACCTTCATATAGCCGCTATAAACCCTCTATGTACCCTATGTACCCTATGTACCCGAAACCTTACTCCCGACCAGCGCTTGGGGCGCAGGGAGTGCCCTGCACGGAACAGCGGCTCATCTTCGGTGGAAGGCGAGATGAAGGGTTTGGGGGTTAGGGTTCAGGGTTTAGGGTTCAGGGTTTAGGGTTTAGGGTTCAGGGTTTAGGGTTTAGGGTTTAGCGTTTAGGTCATGGGCAAGATGAAAGGTTTGGGGCTTTGGGTTTAGTGGTTCAGGGCCAAGGGCATGCAGTTTTAGAGTGTAGAGTTTTGGGCTTAGGGTTTTTAGTTTGATATTTTGGGCTTAGGGTTTAGAGTTAAGGGCTCGGCGTTCTGGATTTAGGGCTCGGGATCTAGGGCTTAGTGCTTGGGGTTGAGAGCTTCAGGCTTCAATTTCTTACCGGTTCTCAGTAGGGAGTGAGGTAATCCCCATATAATATATTCCATTATACCCTACTAACAACCAGTAAGATTTTAAGGTATGGGGTTAGGCGTGCTGATTCCCCCCTGCAGTAACTGGCTTCAAGGGGCTTTACAAATGGGCTAATATACCTCCTAATACCCGCCGTGGTGACTGTTACTGTACGAGGGCGTGATCTAAGGCTTTGGGGATATAGTCCCCTTAAAGTAGATAATATATGGCGGTGGGTATATCTCAATAAGATCCCCATATAATATATCCCATATTCTATCTACCTAAGGGGACGATAGG